>JARFXV010000348.1:0-92500 GCA_031761425.1 Cosmopolites sordidus | reverse complement strand
AAAACAATTAATATTACACGGTAAACTATTTTTGAAGCTTCGCGGCAATCCTACAGCAGGATTAGTCTCGGGGCATAACAAGGCATATTTTTCGGACTTTTGGGTAGATATTTAGGCACTTTCGGGTGTCTATTTAGAAATTCAAGGTGTTCGAGGGAGTGCCGGTGACATTGGCATTTTATCATGGCTTCACGGACATCGGCTCCGGCCTCCGGGTCCGACGAGATAATTGCACGGCTCCAGGGCGAGCTCGAAAAAGTCGCGACAACCACGGTCTCAATGAAACTATTTTTGAGCTCAAGGAGTTAATCAAAGACCTTAAAAAGCAAATAGCCGATTTAGCGGCTAAAATCGACAAAAACGAGCAGCAGACCGCCCGCACTAGCACGCCCGCTGTATTAAATATCGATTTGGACACGGGTATGCTGATCGACAACGACTTCTCGCCTCTCAAACCCCCAAAAGGGACTCTTTCCCCGGTTAAAACGGACACCGTTAACCCAAGTTGAACTTCACGGTAATGATGGAGCAAATGATGCAGCAGATGGCTGCTATGGTACAAAAGCAGATAAATACTGCACTAGCCTTGTTCCAAACCAGGAATGAATAATAAAAACTCATTGCGGGTGCGGGTGGCCCTGCCGAAAGGATGGAATGCCAATTCTCTGAACGGGAAAAAATTGGAACTCACGGCGTTTCTGGAAGACCACAGCATAGACGTGGCTCTGATTCAGGAGACCCTCCTTAAATCGAGCGAACGGTTCGGTGTGAGGAATTTCTTCTGTTCCTGCCGAGCATGTCCACCCTGTTCCTACCGAGCCTGTCCACCCTGTGGACAAGCTCGGCGGAGCGGGGGCTGGTCTGATGATTCTCGTCAAGAGAGAAATCAGACACAACCTGCTGCGCTGCGTCCAGCGGGTTTTAGTTCATCAGAAGTCATGTCTGTGCAGGTGGCTCTGGAAGGTAAACGAGTAAACCTATCCTAAAAGTCCACAAGAGCCAAGTAGCTATAGGCCAATCAGCTTGCTTAGCGCCTTCGGCAAGATCGTCGAGAGAGCAATTTTACATGCTCTCAACGGTGGTCTTGCCGACAAGAATATTCTGCCGAACGAGCAGTTTGGCTTCCGGAGGGGGGACGCAGCCGTCCACCAGGCGGTGCGGCTCGCGACGGAAATCAGATAGGGTTTCGACAGAAGGCGTCATACGGGAGCAGTCTTTCTATACCTCTCGCAAGCCTTCGACCGAATCTGACATCTTGGACTTATAGTCAAGATGCTCAGGCTGGGCATTCCAACAGACCTTATTAAGCCTTTGGCATCATTTCTGACTGGACGCACTCTCCAAGTGCTCGTCGATGGTGGTCTTTCATCAGTCTAGCGAATAGAAGTGGGAGTACCTCAAGGTTCCCCTCTTGCCCCCGTAATTTTCAACGTCTACATGGCAGACTTTCCAAAAATTCCGCAGGTGGAGACTGCTTTCTATGCTGACGACACGGCTTTCTACACGTCCAACAACTCTTTCGCCAGAAAGGGCGAAAGATCCCGTGAGCCACGTGACACCAGTCCCGTGAGACACGTGACGTCGTATGGTGGACAGTTGGGCGAAGGCGATCGGGTGCACCACGTGGAGAAAAGGTGAACGATTTCTGTAATATTTCCCTCCACAGTTCCGTTATGCTACCTTGTGGGCATACCTGGTACTATACCTGAGGTTCCAGGCAGAATGTTACGGGCGGTCCTGACTGCTTCGAGCATTCGCCGTAGTTTCACCTTGGGTTCCACATGAGATTGTGGAACCCAACGGTTAGGTGTGTTATGACACTCAACTACTGCTGTCTCATTGGACGTAGTCCAAGAAAATCTAACACCTCATATACACGTCATCCGAAGGGTAGTCGACCAAAACATGGGTTATTGGCTGTGGCTAGGGTCTCGGTCGGCGCCCTGAAGAGTCTGAACATCGACAGACAAAACATATGTCATCCAGTTGAAGGAATGTGTGGGGCTTGCTCCCAGTCAAGCAACCAACAAAAGGTTTCATGCATATATATATATATATATATATATATATATATATATATATATATATATATATATATATATATATATATATATATATATATATATATATATATATATTATATATATATATATATATATTTGCGGGAGTACATCCGGTTGTCGAGTTTGCTTGCAGACGTTTCGCCAAAATCTCATTTGGTATCTTCAGTGTTTACTGTCGCAAGATTCGTGGCTTTCTGAGAGAAATCTACTACTACTACTTCTTACTGGGTGGTAAGTTGACCCGAAGGCCCTGATTTGTTTCCAGATGTCGCGACAATGTCGTTTATCCGGAGGGTTCTAGTTGCCGTCCTTAGGCAGGGTTGTGGTGACCGCAGTGGAAGGTCAGACTGGGGCAACGGCCGGCATAGAAGCTGTCGTAGCTCTGAGTAGCGGATTGTCCGATAAGGACGCCGTCGCTATGAATTTGTCCAGTAACCTGGACAGGAACATCTGAATCTCTAGTATGTCAATCTCCCGATGGATTTGCGCATTCCTTACAACCCATGGGGCTTTGATTATAGTGCGAAGCGCACGTGATTGGAAAAACTAAAGTCTTGCAATCAAAGTGGTTGGGAGTAACGGGAACCAAGCCCTTCTGTTGATGAGGGGGTAAAGCACACAGAACATGCCTTGTTCTTTCCCGATTGCTTTCTTAACGTGTGACACCCACGTCAGGGCCTTGTCATATTCAAGGCCCAGATAGTGTGCCGATTTGGCCCACTTGATTGGAACTCCGTGGATACGGATGGACTCTCTGATTATGGATTGCCTTCGTGTGAAGAAGACAGCCTGAGTTTTGCTGCGATTTATTGCTAGTCTCCAATAGACCAGCCATTTCATGGCTTTCAACGTCTACCTTTAGAGCCTGGAAATAATCAACCAGGGCCCGTGGTCGACGTGTAGAAAGCCGTGTCGTCAGCATAGAAAGCAGTCTCCACCTGAGGGGGGGCAAGAGGGGAACCTTGAGGTACTCCCACTTCTATTCGCTAGACTGATGAAAGAGCACCATCGACGAGCACTTGGAGAGTGCGTCCAGTCAGAAATGATGCCAAAAGCTTAATAAGGTTCGTTGAAATGCCCAGCCTGAGCATCTTGACTATAAGTCCAAGATGTCAGATTCGGTCGAAGGCTTGCGAGAGGTATAGAAAGGCTGCTCCCGTATGACGCCTTCTGTCGAAACCCTATCTAATTTCCGTCGCGAGCCGCACCGCCTGGTGGACGGCTGCGTCCTCCCTCCGGAAGCCAAACTGCTCGTTCGGCAAAATATTCTTGTCGGCAAGACCACCGTTGAGAGCATGTAAAATTGCTCTCTCGACGATCTTGCCGAAGGCGCTAAGCAAGCTGATTGGCCTATAGCTACTTGGCTCTTGTGGACTTTTAGGATAGGTTTACTCGATTACCTTCCAGAGCCACCTGCACAGACATGACTTCTGATGAACTAAAACCCGCTGGACGCAGCAGGTTGTGTCTGATTTCTCTCTTGACGAGAATCATCACACCAGCCCCCGCTCGCCCCGGACAGGCTCGGTAGGAACAGGGTGGACATGCTCGGCAGGAACAGAAGAAATTCCTCACACCGAACCGTTCGCTCGATTTAAGGAGGGTCTCCTGAATCAGAGCCACGTCTATGCTGTGGTCTTCCAGAAACGCCGAGAGTTCCAATTTTTTTCCGTTCAGAGTATTGGCCTCCTTTAGGCAGGGCCGCCCGCACCCGCAATGAGTTTTTATTATTCATTCCTGGTTTGGAACATGGCTAGTGCAGAATTTATCTGCTTTTGTACCATAGCAGCCATCTGCTGCATCATTTGCTCCATCATTACCGTGAAGTTCGGTAATTGAATCCTTGGAGCCTCTATCCTAGGAGCGGGTTTGGGGGGGGGGGCGTCGCGGAAGCCGGGGCTTTATTATTGTTTTGTGTCCCGGAAATGAAAGTTGGGGGTGGAATTCTTGGCGGAGGTTTAGATGGAGTATTCGATTGCTTTTTCTTTCCCTCGCCCTTATTCGGGGGTCTTTGGGGACAGGCTTTTGAGTTAGCCGGGTGTGGACCAGCGCAGTTAGTACACTTAGCCAGAGCGTTCTTCGACTTTTTGCATTCTTTTGAAGCGTGGTTGGCCGCACACTTCATACATTTGAGGGGCACGTGGTATTTATTTGCCGTGTGCCCGAAGACCTGGCAGTTGTGACACTGCGAGGTCTCCCCATTGAACTTGATATTTTCCACCTTTGTCTTCTGGTGGACCAGGTACTTGATGTTATGAATCCCTTATGAATGTTATTGCTTTTCACTCTTCGTACAGAAGGTGTGATAAGCAATTGTTTTCTTTTCTAGGAAGGCCGTCAGCTTGTGATAGTCGCCAGCTGTCTTTGGCTGTATCTTCACCCTTCTGGGCTATTCAGCGCCTTGCCCGTGCCTATTTTTTCTTTGGCTATGCAGCTCATTACTTTCATATAATGATTTTTAGACCGAAGTACTACCGGAGGTACTTTTTCGGCCTCTTTTGTTTCCGTAGCCACGTTGGCTGCTGGCGTCGCTGTTGGGGCATCACTTGGACATGCCTCTCCGGCGGTCTTTTGCCTTGGCCTCCGCTCTTGGCCCTTTTCCTCTTCGGAGGAATGCCTGGATCGTTTTGTGCGATGCCGTTTCTTGGCCACGCACGTCTCAAACTCGGAATCGGTTGGATTCTCCACCGATGGAGACAATTTGGTCTTCGCTGACCTCGTGATTCAACTTGGGTTAACGGTGTCCGTTTTAACCGGGGAAAGAGTCCCTTTTGGGGGTTTGAGAGGCGAGAAGTCGTTGTCGATCAGCATACCCGTGTCCAAATCGATATTTAATAAAGCGGGCGTGCTGGTGCGGGCGGTCTCCTGCTCGTTTTTGTCGATTTTAGCCACTAAATCGGCTATTTGCTTTTTAAGGTCTTTGATTAACTCCTTGAGCTCAAAAATAGTTTCATTGAGACCGTGGTTGTCGCGACTTTTTCGAGCTCGCCCTGGAGCCGTGCAATTATCTCGTCGGACCCGGAGGCCGGAGCCGATATCCGTGAAGCCATGATAAAATGCCAATGTCACCGGCACTCCCTCGAACACCTTGAATTTCTAAATAGACACCCGAAAGTGCCTAAATAGCGACCCAAAAGTCCGAAAAATATGTCTTGTTATGCCCCGAGACTAATCCTGCTGTAGGATTGCCGCGAAGCTTCAAAAATAGTTTACCGTGTAATATTAATTGTTTTTATAAAAACAATCAATATAACTGTGAAAAACCGTTGGGGACGTCACAATCACGCCACCAGAGCAGCCTGGTGTAGTTCGGTGTAGATGACCAATGGGATCTCTTGAAAACACGTCCGTTCAGTACGACTGCTCTGATTGGACTGAGAGAGAGAGATCTGTTTCCCTTGTGATATTGATGTGTTCTGGCCTAGGTCTTAGGCGGTAGCGATTGGCTGGCACTGGCGCTGGCCCCGCCCCCTGAGGCGCTTGCGACGTCTTTGTTTCCAGTCGTTCTCTGGATGTCGTGCTGTCATGGTCTACTGGTCTAAGAACGCTTTTCCCCGTTGGTGGCAAATGTAGAACATCGTCCCTCTTGTTTAGACTTCCTTGATAGGTTCTCTGATCATCTGATCACGGATGGTAGATAATGTTTCTAAATCATTCGGGGTGTCGATTCGTTCGTTTTGTGAAGAGTCCCGACGTTTCGGTATAATCTCATTTGGCATTTTCAATGTGTTTTCAAAAATGTTACATAATACAAAAATTGTTCAAAATTATCACCATTTGTTCGTATAGCACAAAAATTTTGCTTGGAGTACCCATGCATTACTACACGCGTCAAAATTAAAATCCCGGTGTCCACGAATAACATCACATGCGTTTTCGATGCGCTGTTGTACTTATTCCACAGTATTTAATTCTTCATCGTGATAAACTAACTTTTTTAAATAGCCACACAAAAAAAATAGCAGGGCGTTAAATCCGGGGAGTGTGCAGGTCAAAATGGGTCCATTGCTATCTACCCATTTGTTAGGAAATTCATTATTTAAATTTTTGTTAACTTCTCGTCTGAAACGTATATACACATATTCTGTTTAACATTTAAAGGAACATCTTTTAATAATAGTGGCAGAGTGTTTTGAAGAAAGTCTATATAATTTTCATCTGTTAGTCGACCTGGAAGAAAAAAAGGCCTAATAAGCACGTCATTTACTACGCCAGCCAAACATTTAGTGAAAATCTGTGCTGAAAATGGGCATGCATGAAAAACAGCATGCGGATTTTCTACTGCCCAAACATGGTTGTTGTGGAAATTATTTACTCCATTTCTGGTAAATGTGACCTCGTTGGTAGCCAAAATAAATTTGGTAAAATTCCTATTTATGTTGTACTGCCAAAACTACTGACAAAATTCAACTTTTCTAGGATAATCTTCGGGTTGTAACTCTTGTACCCGTTGATAATGATAGGAATAAAAGTGTTCTTATCGTATAGTCTTCCACACTCTACAATGACTAATTTCAACTTGACATATTATAGACATAGTGCTCGTTCTTGACTCGTTGGACACGTCCTGAATTTTTTTCCTCAATCTCTACCATTTCGGATGGAGGAGGTCTTCCAGCGTGACCTCCTCGTTGTGCCTTAAAGTACCCTGTGTCGCAAAGTCTTGTAACTAAATTTACAAACATCTGCGCAGCCGGATGATTTCTTAAAAGAAACCTTTCAGCGTACCAACGATATGCTGCAGCTGCATTTTGTTGGTACTCCCCGTAAGTAAATATTATATCCATTAGTACATTGTTTTCATAAACGTGTGGCACTTAAATTGCAGAAAGTACCCAAAAACTAAACACGCACTATTAGGGAATTATTACCACTTACCGTCAAATCGAACATCGCACTTAAAAGAAATATAGTACAAAATAGTCATACCCACTATCAGCAATAAACAAATACTTTATGTGTTTACAACGCAGTGGAAAATATCAGAAAGTAGTAGAATTAAGTATATAAGTATATATAAGTATTAAGTATATTATCCCACAGCTTTGGGGAAAAAAAATTGTACTAAAAATGATCATGAGAAATTCACGAAAAATATTTTTAAGCTTCTAAAACGACCGCAAGAGGGCGTGACGAGCTAAACATTTTTAAAAATCATTTTTTTGCGATAGTTTGTGTATTTTCAAGTGTTAACCGAGTAAGAAAAATTCTCAGTTATAATTAGCAAACTGTCTCCTACAACTTTGTTTTATGACATTTTGTCTTAACTTCGCGAATAAAAAAGTGGGGGGGGAGTATTACCTATTTAGATAAAAAGTCGTCTAATGTCCGTTTGCCTAAACCGATTTTCCTCAATTTGGATTCATTTAAAAGGCAATTGCTGGGACAATCAGATAATCTGGGAGATAAATGATTTAGTTTATAAATGAAACCGCGAGGTGGCGTTACATTCAACAATAGATTTTTTGAAGTTTTGATCAGTTTTTTCAAATGAAATGGTACAGCTTTTATTGCATGGCTAGAAAGGTAATTTAAAGAGGAATCATCCAGTGAAAACCCGAAATCGATATCTCTGACATGTCAAGAGATATTTCGATTTTTCTGAAAAAATCAGTTATTATTTCACTACTACCTGCATTAAGTTAAAAAAATATTAACCTAATGTTTGCCTTCCTTCACACTTTACCCAGGCTTAGGACTGGTCCAAATTCTTCGTGCCATATTAATTTGGAGCGTGTTTAAAGGCCAACGGGCAACAGTTAACAGCACAACAGTTTAATAATTAACAGAATTGTAAATGTTCGAAATGCCTTCCATCCTTAGAAATGCAAAGATTTATTTTTCGACGAGTACTAAAAACGGCAGCTTCAATTTCCGCTCTTGAAATGCTGGTTATTGAATTTTGAATTCTTTCAATCATGTTTTCTCGTGTGGTAGGACGAGTTTGAAAAACAAGGTCTTTTAGTCTTCCCCACAAGCAAAAATCGAGGACTCAAATCCGCGAGTGAGCGCGCCGGCCACAAAAATAAACTACCCCGTCCTATCCAACGATTTGGAAACGAAGCATCCAAGAAGTTTCGAACCACCTGCGAGAAGTGGACAGGGTATCCACCATGCTAGTACCACATTTGTCTTCTTGTTTCCAACGAAACATCTTCTATTAGTTCTGGTAGTCCATTTTGTAAAAAATTTAAATATGTTTCACTATTCAAATATCCATTAAAAATAAAGGGACCAATAATTTTGTCTCCCAAAACACCACACTATACGTTCACACTCCATCTATTTTGGTGGTTGATTTCTCCAGATCCAATGTGGATTAGCAACTGCCCAGTAGTGCATATTATGTAAGTTAACGCCTCCATCACTGCTAAAAGTAGCTTCATCAGTCCATAGTATGCGTTTTAAGAATTGTTTATTTCCACTACACATATTTTTTAACCAGTGACAATAGTCTAACCGTCTGTCGAAATCGTTGTCCAAAAGGGCTTGGTGTAAGACAACATGATAGGGGTGCAGCTTGTTATCTCTTAAGATTCGATGAACGGATGTCTTGCTAACACCTAATTCTTCAGATATTTGTCTGATACTCAAATGGGGGTTGGTTTCAACATAAGCCAGAACATTTACGACATTATCTCCATTACGAATCGAACGTAACCTGGTGCAGACTGGATCTGGATGCACAATTCCTGTTCCTCGTAAGCGTCTTGCTAGACTTGTAAACACCTTCTTCGAATAATGCCTGCATCATCAGGAGATGATTTAATCTAATTCTAGAACTAAGCTATGTTTTAGTTATATGAAAGCCATACCTAACGAAGCGTGTAAAAATCATGAACCGTGAAGTGTACTAAGCCTTACATTAATAATTCATGATTTTCTTACATTTTTCTATTTGAATGCTTTCATATGCATCCAAAGCCCTATTATTATTAACACCTGGTGGTCATGTTCGATTGCATGTTGGGCAACACAAGATTTTTCATTTCTCCCATATCTATGCAATAGGTTAGATTTTGATATTTTCAGAAAAACCACCACCACTTCGAGATACATTCCTAATGATTCAAATCATAGCTTCCAAAATAAGATGGCTAGTTTAAATTTTATGATAAATAGATTAAATATTTTTCCTTTAAATAAAGATAATTATAACAAAGAATTAAAATTAATTATGGACGTATCTGAACTGAATGGTTATAATAAGAACATTGTAGATAAACTAATTAGAAAACATAAGTTCAGAAAATTATTGAAAGAATCTTCGACTTTTCAAAAGGATCAGAACACAAAGAAATTCATGGTAATACCATTTGATGCTCAATTAACAAGAGGACTAGACAAAATTTTGAAAAAAGTGAACATTAAGGTTGTGTACAAACCATATAATAAATTAAGAGAAGTTCTGGGTAATCCAAAGGATAAAGTAGAGCAACATGAAAAGTCTGAGATTTACGAAATTAGCTGTCAAGACTGTGATCGAAGGTATATTGGGCAAATAAAAAGATCCATATTGACAAGATATAAAGAACATATTACCCACATTAGATATAGGAGAAATGAAAAATCTTGTGTTGCTCAACATGCAATCGAACATGACCACAGTATAGATATCAGTAATTTAAGACTAATTAAAAGTGTTAATAATAATAGGGCTTTGGATGCATATGAAAGCATTCAAATAGAAAAATGTAAGAAAATCATGAACCGAGATAAAGGACCGATTCCTTTCAGTCAATTTTTTCAATTATTAATGTAAGGCTTAGTACACTTCACGGTTCATGATTTTTACACGCTTCGTGAGGTATGGTTTTCATATAAATAGAACGTAGTTTAGTTTTAGAATTAGATTAAATCGAGGCTTCTAATTAAAACGAAGGCTTCTCATACGCTGAGGTTCCGAGATTGATTAAACGTGCCAATGGGAGTCCCAATTCCCAGTGCATCTACGTTAAAACGTGCCAATGGGAGTCCCAATTTACCAGTTTACTGGCGGAATGGGGAGATTGGACAGTTACGACGATTATGTCACCGAACTAGAAGACTAGCACAAAGGGCGAGAGAGCGAACACATTATGAGGACTTAAGACAAGATCACTCAGAGGCCCGTCGTGCTCTTAAAAATACTATCAGAAACAGTAAACACCGTTGATGGAAGGAACTCTATGATGAGACTGACAACGACCCGTGGGGCAGTCCATATAGAACAACCATGGAAAAGCTGAAGAGTTTTAACCACCTATCTCCATCTTGTGTCCGGACTTGCTGGACAGAATATAATCCAGAATCTTGGAGGTTCCAGATGGTACTCAGGAAGATGTTCCATTGATAACAGAGGGAGGACGAGTTGCTTGGTCTCTGTAATAAGATCGGGGACTCCAAGGCTCCGAGTCCTGATGGCGTGCCAAATATCGCTCTTAAAACTGCCATACGATGTAGACCAGAACTCTTTCTGGAAACTTATAACTTGTCTGAGGGTGTTTTCTCTTTTACCGAAGGGTAACAAATAACCAGAGGCCATTGAGGACAAAAGGTGGAAGCGAGGCGCTAAAAAGTACTGTGCCATAATCACACTGATGTGAAGAATTATGAACGCACCGAGTTCTACTATGGTTCCAGTGTATATTAGAGGGATGCTCGCAAGTTATTTTAATAATCGTACCATGATGTACGATACAGATAATGGACAAAAGACATATGAGATCACAGGTGGAGTTCCGCAGGGCTCAATTCCCAGATTTGTCCCCAGGGTCCAGATTTGTGGAACATTATGTATGACACACTGCTGAGAGTTCCGCTACCTGAAGAAGCGGTAGGATTTGCAGATAATGTTGCTGTGGTTGTCGTCGGCAAGTATATCGAAGAGGTACACAAAAATTGGCCAAAAGGACTATTCGACAGTAGCTCTCATCCGTACGACTATAACTAGAGGACTACAAATCTGAAGCTGTTCTCGCGAGCAGCAGGAGAATACCAGAGTATATTATATTTAGAGTAGGCGAATGCGAGATCACCTCAAAGTCATCCCTTAGATATCTGGGCGTCCAAATAGATGAGAGATTGCGCTTCAACAAGCACCTTAAAAATGTTGGTTGAAAAAGCTGTTCGCAAAACCAACGCCTTAGCTAGGATCATGAATAATCTTGGTGGACCACAGCAGTGTCGCCGGAAATTGCTAAATAGAGTGATAACCTCTATATTGTTCTATGCAGACCCGATTTGATCACATGCTGTGGAGGCCGAGTCATATGCATATCATATGGCTTCGGCATATCGTAAAGCCTCTCCTCTAGTGGCACGTGCATTTCGCACAGTTTCGTATCACGCTGTATGAGGCTGTCTTTTCTCTCTTGCCCTTTGCGTAGATGTTGGTAATTTGATTTCACATTTTATACACCCAGTGACAAGTTTCTTCTAGTGTATAGTTATCTTTTAAAATGACTGGAAGGTTTCTGTTGGCAGCCTCGATTAGCTCTTTACTTCGGCCTTGGTTCTTAATTTTTGGTAGACGTGGTCGTTCACTAACGGCCATGTCTCTAATTCTTATATCAGCCGTTCGAATTATCAGTCCCATCTCTGCATCAATATCTGAGTTTTCATTAGATGTAGTTGCTTCCATTATCCCTGGTTAATTTATTGGTTGTTGTTCAACTCTTTCGGTCTGCTCTACGGGTTGACTGTCTAAGTTAAGTTCTTGTCTAGCTTCTCGTTTCAGAATCAATTCTGCGTCATCAATTTCTGCGTCCGATATGGCATTTCTTCTTAAAATCGATATTACCGGATCTAAAAGTCTTAGCAAATCTAAGTTAATAGACGATTTTTCTTTTTGCCATTCATCTTTAATCCTTTGCCTGTATGATATAAAATTCGTTTTCAAAACAGTAGCCTGGTAGTATGCCCTAAATAGTGCTAAGTTCAGCTGTCCATTCCAGAGCAATATACCTTCCGGGTTCAGAGACAGAGACATACAGTAGCGGGAAAGTTCCCAGAGTGCTCCAAGCTTTCATATCTGTTTTCTTTTTTCGGTGCCGGCCTTCTGATATAAGTTCGTAGAGTAGCGTCAGTCGCTTTGCTGCCCTCTACTAGAAGTAGAAAAGTCCCGTCGCAAAGCGTAGCCTTACCGCTTGAGACATCCGAGGCTGTCCTTTTTTTGTTAGGAACGTTTGAAACTATATCCGAAGGGTTGTTGGCCCTAGCAAGATTAGTTGCCTTATAGTATGCAAGCATGTGTTCTATATTTTTATGTTTATCTTATATTTTTGTTAATTTCCACAGTAATCGGGGTTTACAGACTACAATGTTTCCACTAAACAAGAATGTTCGGGCGATGATCAATTCAAGCTTAAACATTTATTTGCTGTACCCAGTACAGTAGTTGTTGCCTTCTGCATGACTGCCATATACCTATCATGTAAATCAAGCTTGTTTTTCGATTTTCCAGTCATTTGTTATCTATCCCCCCTTTGTAGATATTACTACTTGTATAATGTCGATCTCTGAGTTGGTTTGTAGTTCTACAGCTAACGGTTGATTTTGGTTTTCTTCGTTTTTTTTCTCGGTTATGGTATTGGTCCAATTTTGATCCAACGGTACTGCCAAATCGATAATAAATTACCATCTACTGTCGGATCAATAATCGTTGCCGTATCCCACAAAATTTTTTGCAGTTTTACTTCTACACACTTGTTCTGGGATCCACTTATAATAGGGTATCTCCCACGTAGGGTATAGTCCACGTCTAACAGATCATATTTTTTCAATAATGCTTGATGTATCACCTTAGCAATGTTGTTATGCCTCTGCATATAGTCTGTTTGAGCCAGCGCAGGACACCCACCGCTTATATGATGTATTGATTCTAAATCTTATTTACATAAGCGACATTTTGGATCGATATTTTGTTCTAATATATGTTTTTTATATGCACTGGTATTTATGACCTGATCTTGGATAGCACATAGGAAATCTTCTGTCCCTTCACAAAGTCCCTATGTTCGGAGCCATACTGTTGAGTATTTCTTATTGATTTATTCAGAATCGAGGAGAGCTGCAAAGCTTGACACATTCTTATTGACTTTATGGTGCCAAAGATCATGGGGATGTCTACCATGCACAGATATGATTTTCCACCCGTGAATAATCGTTGAAATTGTTTGAATGCTCTCATTGTGTGCTTGAGCATTGTTGATGAGCATTGTGCATTGAATGCTCCCAAACTCAATGAACTTCACGAAATATGACACGTCTGCAAAAGCACAGCACGTTGTCCCACCATGGCAATCGATATTGAGACACCAAAGCTCTCGAGGTTCTTTAAAAATATCTTACCTATCAGCCTTTCGGAGAATATAATGAAGGGCCCTACATCTATCTTATTCAGTTTCTACTGGTTCTTGAAGCTGAATGCCAGATTTTCGTATTTGGTGCATTTTTCCATTCGGTTCTTCTAATGCGAGAAATTGTCACTGCGATGTCAACTATAAAAGTCCTTTCCTGCTTATTGTTGATTAGAACAATATTTGATCTATTATAATCAAACGTTCGATCAGTAGTGATTGGTCTGTCCCAGTCAAGAACGGTATCGGATAATTCAAGTACTGGCGAAGGCAAGTACTTTTAATACGGATATCCACTCGTGAATAATCGTTGAAGTTGTTTGAATGCTCTCATTGTGTAGTTCCAGTTGTTCAAGATTCAGAGACGAATAATTATCATCAGCGAAACACACTGTCATTCGGTCATTCTTTGGGGGAAATATGTTCTCAAACTGGATATTTGTTTTTCGTGTAGATTACATATATAATTACATATATTCGTGGTAATAAAAGTCGTTTTTTAGTACTGTGCGGTGATGTTTCCTATAGTTTGTTAGTGTAGTTTTAATTATTTATTGGAGCCTTTCGATATCTGTGTTTAACCAAGAGGTAATTCCACACGAATATATTAAGGCTGATATAGTAAAACTGTTTATAGCTTTTACTATATTCCTGATGTATAGGTTAGATCAGCATGTGCTTTCAGGTCTAAAATTAAATTCTTTGGTTAGAGTTTCCTTAATGAGTGTATGATCAACTCTCTTGAACTGTTGTATCCCAAGGTATTTATATACTATTGTATTCCAAGGTATTTATATACGTATTTATATACTGTTGTATTCAAAGGTATTTATATACGTCGCCTTCTTGCATTGGCTCTAAATATTCTTGTTCTGCAGTGACAGAGCAGTGAGAGAAAGGGTCTAAGTTGGAGATGCCAGGGTTCATCTCAAACTTTTTGCGTTTACATTTTGCGATAAATAAATAGTGGTGCGCCACTGTTTTAACAGTTCCTGAAGTGTGTTTGTTAAAGCTGGATGGACTTTGTGTAGTTTTATTATCTTAATTAGCCAAGAATGAGGAATCGAGTCGAAGGCCTTTTGACAATCAATATAACATGATAAATTTTGATTTTTCTTCCGAGCGTGTTTCAATATTATTGAATCTATAATAAGTTGTTCTTTATATCTCTTCATTCTCTTTCGACATCCTTTTTGCCCCTCATTAAGAATATCATGTTTGTCTATATGTCCTGTGAGTAGTACAGTGAAACATGTTAGCAGTTTATATATCGTTTGAATGCCGGTATTTCGCTGGGTTATTAGAGACAATTCCTTTGGGAATTAAATATGTTTTACCTTGAGTAACAAATGCAGGATTTTTTTTTTTTGGTTCTCTTATAAACTCACTGAACTGAACTGAAATATCTTAATATGAAAAGGTGAATATTTATATGAATTTTTTATACCAGTAATTATGAATGTAATTAGTTCCAGAACCCTTCTAATTTTACAGATTTTTTGTTATATTCTGTAATACAATTATAGATTTTTCAGGATAGGCAAATTGTGCTGGTATTTACTTCTTTTTCACGCAACCAGCCGGCTTGATATTATATTGACCGTTATTTGACCAAATCGAGCACCAAAATGTCTGTATATCTTAGTTGGATGGTGTACCACAAGATTTTTATTATTACCTGGATCTACTAGGTTTCTATAAAATTGTCGCTTGTCTTTACTTAAAAGGACAGTTTTGCTCCTTTTCCCTCATCGCTATTTATATCAATCTATGCGGGAACTCTATACTTAAGTTTTTATTTTAGAATATCGATAATTTCTTTGATATGCTGATTCATTTTATCATATCTAGCATGAATTCTAAATTTTTCTAATAGTATAGTTGCTTTTATCGTCAATTTTTTTGCTGGCATAGTCTCGACTGAATTCCAGAAGTTTGTCTATATCTGCTCGTATACTTTCTAGCTTGCGCTCTAATCTTTTTTGCCATCCCTGTTTAGTGTTCTGCTATGGTGGCTTTTTCTCATAAGGTTGCCTGATTATTTTAGATCAATTTACTACTGCTGCAGTTTGAACCGAGCAACAGACAACTCTGTGTAGGCTTTCGAATCAGTTGAACATATTGCTCTTTTCAGGAAGAATCTCTTCATTCAGAATGTTAGCGATCTTTGCCAATCTAATGGTGGAACCTTGTTTTGGTATAATGCCTTGTTGTTGGGTCAGTTCTTAGGTATTCCGTTAATATTGCAGCGAAGATTTCGCGGGTCAAGCGAACTAATTTTTCATCGGGTTGGGTATTATTTAAAACATATGTTTATTCTGATGTAATATTATTCTATAATAAGCGTCGGTGAAGGTGCTTGATAGTAATCTGGATATCTTCATTAATATGAGGGTGTGTGGAATGTAATTTATCTTCAGTTTCTTGTTGTAATTGTGCGAGTACATTTTCTGGAATGAGTTTATTTGTTATTATGACCCTTCTTTATATGACCCTTCTTTAATCAGCTGGAACTGGAATATCTACATTCTGTAAGGTAAATACCCTGTGAATTTCATTTCGGTATGCTGTCTTATCTGTTTCTAATTTTGGGATATTGTAAAACGTACGCATGATGAATATGTTTATATCAAGTATCCATTTCATGCATGTTCGTTTCATTCCTGTCCTATAGTCGCAGATAGCAAAGGATTACTAACTAGCGAAACACTTTCAGCAAATGCTGTTAGTTGGGATGTTACCATTTTCGTCGCCATTCTTGTGGTGCCATAGAGTTGGGAGACGCCACTCGCTTCAGCCTCACCAAACCTGGACAAATCCTTCTAACGATTCCGAAGGGTTCCTGTCTGCAAAACCCTACCATCTTGTATAATACTTTTATCTGTTTCTTTCTCCATTTCAATTAGTGCTTGTTCAAAGGAACAAAAAACGGTCACCCATGGCAGAGCCCTGAATCAGCATGGGAAAGCTATTAACTACCAGAGGGCGCTAGATATCCGGAGACATTGTTAGAGACACTTTAACCCTGTGCCATTCAGCTCCTCGGCAGGATAAATTTCCATCTTGAGCTTGGCAGATTTTTTTGCTCCTCTTAGCTCGGGTAGGTGGTGGCGCTATTCACCAAGCGGACTCTCCGCTCATGCCTTCTTCTTATTATTATTACTATTCTGGTTGACCGTAATGTAGAACATCAGCTTATCCTGGTCGATATTACAAGTATGGTGTACAATGGTGCGCATGGTGTACAATGCCAAGAATGAAAAAGCAATTCACCTCCTCTCACCTTGGTATAAGATTTCACGAACTGAAACTCAACGAACTTCACGAAATATGACACGCCTGCAAAAGCACGACACGTTGTCCCACCATGGCAATCGATATTGAGACACCAAAGCTCTCGAGGTTCTTTAAAAATATCTTACCTATCAGCCCTTCGGAGGATATAATGAATTTTTCTGAATATTACGCATTGTGAGTGTAGGTCTTTTGGCCTGAAATTTCACTGGCAATCACTGTTGCGCAATATAACGCAAGATGCATATCGTTTAGATTTATCATCCCAAACAGAGGTGATTCCAAACCTCTGTTGATCTGCAATAGAGATATATATTATTTTGCAATATTGCGCAGTATTGGAATTTTTGGCCTGTTTAATGGCTTTGTGTCAGTAAAATGAGCCATTAGACTGTAAAATCTTTCTCGTATATTAGACAAGTTACGTTGCAAGATTGATTCTTCATTTTCAGACGATAATACTTTTGGTGATAAATTTCGAGTTTATTCTACTTGTTGCTTTTATATATTCAAGTTAAGGATGCCTATACTGTATTATTGATGTTGTTAATATGTAATGTTTTGATATAGCTCATTACTGATTTCTCTCTTGATGTTCATTAATTCCGTTTCGGCTAGATAGTTTTCCCTTAGAATTAGATTTTTACGTACGGTCAACTAGTTTTTCTCTGAGAACTGAGTATTCAGGAAACCTCTTTTTATATTCTTGGTGGAGTGCCTTTTTCCATCCACGAAGCGGCTTATTTCCGTACCAATTTACCTAGTGATAGGCACGCATTACATCAATATTCATTTCACGTGGCCTTCTGATACGTGGAGCGTGTTCAATCCAAGAGACATCGCTCCTTATTGGGAGCGAGCCAACAAGTACCGGGGAATTTCGATATTGTACTTCATTATTAATTTTTGCTCTATGTTAATTTTATGCTGAAGTTTTTGGTGTTGCTACACTTAGATTTTCTAATTGTTATTTGAGTGCCTTTTTCGTTGCCATTCTTTTGATGCCATAGAGTTAGTAACCGCCACTCGCTCCAGAATCACGAACTTCGGACAAATCCGTTCCGAAGGGTTTTTCTCTGCAAAACTCTACCCCCTTGTGGAATTACTTATATTTATTTGATTCTCCATAAACACTTTTGGATTAAAGGAATATAGCTGTCAGCCAAGGCAGAGCCTCGAATTACCATTGGAACGATGGATATCCACCTTGAGCTTAGGAGAATTTTTTTCAGAGGTTTACTCCCTCCAGCTAGGGAAGGTGGTGGCGCCACTTATCAAACAACTTTTAGCCGACTGCTTTATTATTATTATTATTATTATTATCGATTTAACCTAAAGGCATTCGCACTCCCTCTAAGGGAAACATTGACTTATCCCAGATATCTTATATCAAAATGATTAAGCTCTGTGGGGTCCCTTTCTTTGTTTTCGGGCCGCAAAGTGACGTTAGAAGACTTCATTGTTCTTGAGTTGTTCAAGAATTTCCGGACGGTTCTCGCTGTTCACAGTAGTAGTGCTGCTTTCTGCATGGATTTGAAAATATGCTCGTTGAGACCCAATGCTTTTAAGTTATTCAACAGACTTTTTAGAACAACGCCCGTTATTAATATTATTATGAGAACTGTTTCTACAGTTTGTATTCCCCATTGTGTCTTTACTTGTTTTTGAAGTTCTTGGTATTTCTGCATTTTTTCTTTCTGCGCCTTTAATATATCATTATAATTAAGTATGGCTATATCTATAAACAAACTATGCTTAGATGACTTATCTACTGTAATAATATTAGATTTGTTGTTATCCAGTCTTCGCTCAGTGAGCACTGTCTGAAGAATAGGCTCGGGCTTGTAGTTGTAATATGGAACTTTGTCAGATTTTGTCAGCTCTATCTTTATTGCTAGTTCCTGGTGCAGAATCCTTGCCACTCCACAATCCATGCCTATCTTCAAAATTGATGACCACAAACATCGTACAGCTTCTAGTGATGTGTTGAATAGTTTCGAAGGTCCGACTTCCGTATCGACACTGATCGTCCACAACACCAGCATCTCCAATATATTTGAGGTCATTTTTAACAGGATTAACCTGATCTTGAATTGCCACTACGAATCATCTGTCTTGGGGAACATCTGTCCTGCAGTCAGCCAGTAGTTCGACGCTAATATGTCGACTTGTTCTTGGTTTATCTCTTCCAGATGTCTTCCATGCAGGGATTTTTCCCTCCAGGCTTACATTTTTTCTTGATCGGTTTTCGCATAGCTTTGGACCCGATCTACTTTCAACTGCGGTGACGTTAATACATCGACCTCACATATCACTACATGTAATTCCGAGGTCCCTGTTTGTTTGAAAAAGTATACTAAGTCGTCTTTCGAAGCATCACGACCGTCCAGAAATCGCTTATACCCCTCGAACATACGTGTACGGGATAAGCAATTATCACCATAAACTTTTTTCATCGATTTAAATGTTTTTGTAAATGTTTTACTGAGTTTGAAACAAAATTAAATATTAGCTCTTCCATTGTGTTTTGTAACGAGGTGACAAAATGTACTGTCACTTTAAGCAGTATAACTTGATAATCCGTTGATCATACGAGGTGTGACAATAAAATAACGAGACTGACGCTGCTATAGAAGAAGTACGGATGAGCCAAACACCAGTGACTAACAGCTGTTTAGCGTGAAGCTTTCTCTTTCGAATGCAGTACCTCTCGCCGCTTCTGTAAATAAATCCGTATAACCGTAGCTTTCGTTCACATTAGAGTTATTTTTTCTTACAATAGAACAACGAATTGTTTCACATTCACTTGAAACGAAGAAGAAGTGTATAGCAATGAATGTTTATCGCGTTCACGTGTTTTGAGTGGTTTAGCGTTTTCAAGCTGGCCGAGAAGACGTTGAAGATGATCCACGGATCACCCTTCCACGTCAAAAACGGACGACAATATCTAACAAATCGGTAATCTGATTCGATTTGACCGTGGGTTAAGTATGCGTATGACAAGTTCCGCATTGCCTGTCAAGAGGTTTCTAGCCAAGTACAACATCCCATTGTTATACCATCCGCCTTATTCACCTGATCTTGCGCCGTGTGGCTTCTATCTGTTTATTAAGGTAAAATCTGCATTAAAAGGAACAATATTTGAGTCTGTTGAATCTGTGAAAGAGAAAGCGGCACGCTTTCTGAAGGAGCTGACAGAAGAATACTTCCAGCACTGTTTCCAACAATGGAAGATTCGCATGGAGCGTTGTAGGGATAGAGGAGGGGTGTATATTGAAGGTGATAATAACTAACTATGTATGAAATCAAAATAAAATATTTTACAGCGTCAGTCCTGTTATTTAATAGAATATAATTAATATAATTTAATATAAGAAATATTGTCATATAAAGCATATAAAAATACCTGCCGAGATCTGCACTTATACATGTTCAAAAATCGCAGAAAGGTTTTCGGTACTGTTTTCGACGTTATACTCATATACCTTACATAAGATATGGAGCCTCAAAGATTTCAGAATGAAATCAGATTAGGGTTCCTTTTGTTTTTCGCATTCGTTTTTAGAACTTTTATTTATATTATTTAATCATGTAGGTATAGTAATGTAGGATAATTAATGTGCAAAATTTATAAGAAGTAATATTTCTGCGTGTCCGCAAAGAATCTACATGTAGCAACACAACCGAGGGTAGTAACAATGAGAAAGCCCTACAGGATCGTCTCTTTTGTAGGATACGAATAATAATATTCAAGAATTAGAAAAGAATAAACAAGAATAAAATTCGACTACCAATTTGGAAGGTAATCGTATATGAAAAGTATTACACTTATGAAAGTTTTACAAGATAATCTAATTTATAGATGGCCAAAGAGGACAGAAATTTGTGTGATCAGTTGGATGACCATCAACTAGTTAAATTAAGGACTGGCAAATAAGTTTTCCATGGAATCAAAACAAACATCTGAAGGAGTATGCAATAAAAAGAAAAATAGAAAAGCAAACCTACTATCCAAACAAAAAGTAAAGAAAATGGTATATTTCTATTCTAAATAAAACAAAACAGTTAAAATATTTAGTGTTTTTCAGGATTTTGGTACATTTCATCTATTAATTGAACATATTTATTTGATAAGGCATGTTTAAACATAGGTTAGAAATTTATTATAGGCATTGCACTTAACCAACAATAACATTGACAGTATATATACGAATAGAAGGCTTTGATAGTACTGACGTGAAAACTTTAGTATTCTGACGTCACAAACATTCTGACGTCACAAACAAACGGAAAGTCTGTGCTCGATTTGTTTCTCAAGCCTTAAATGAAAACCAAGAATTTTTGAATTTTTGGCGAAATAAAAAGTGTGTGCTTTAATATCCTCCGTATTCACCTGATTTTTACCCGTGTGACTATTTCTTGTTCCCGAAATTCTAACTGTCCATGAAAGGGACGTTTTATGATAATGTTACACAAATCAGAGAAATCGTGACACTGAATAGATTCCAAAAAACGATATAAAGAAATCTATGACAGCATTGGTTGAACATGCCCAGTTGTGTATTGGCGCAGAAAAGATGTATTTTGGAAAAAAAGTAATGTTGGCAAAATAACTAATTGTTTTTTTTTTATTTAAAAAGTTCCGTTATTTTACCGACATACTGAGTAGCTGTTCCAGTCACTCACAACATTCAAAAAACGACTGAAGGGAAAGTATAAATATATACAGTTCTAAAATATATAATAGATGTAGTTTAAACCAGGTTCATATGGTACCATTGATCATTTCAACAACTGGCATTATACCAAGGAATCTGAAAAATAACATCAAAATTCTGACGAAAATCTGTTTAAAACAATACAGAGGGGGGTTCTCCTTAATATCTTTTCATTGCATCGTCTTCTTTCAACAAAACGGTGTGACTTATCACACATCTCGCCGGACAATCGATTTATTGCTAGTTTTGAACGCTTTATTTCTGAATTGATGGTATCAGTTGAGCACCAGGGTTGTGCGATCTCACGTCGCTGGATTATTTTTTGTTAGGTTGTGTTAGGTTTCTGGTTTGCAGAGGTAAGCCTAGAATGGTTATTGACTTTAAGAGAGACCTTCAGGTCACCACAGAAATATACCACGCGATATGTATAGAAGAGTGATTGAAGGTTGAGTCTCTAGAGCGCATTCCGCCGAGCGAGGCGTGGGAAAGACTTTTGAACGACATTGTTTTCGGATTAAGGAAAATAAATAACTCTAAACAATTTGGCTCCATATCTACCAAGCCTTCATTTAATCCTGTAACCCACGTGACTAGTGACTTATTTAAGGTCGTTCACTCGTGACAATCAGAAAAAAAATGTTGCAACATTGACAATGCTTATACCGAATGCTCTATGCCTAATATTTTAGGTATAGAGCATATTATTTAATATCTATGGATTCCGCAGTTGGTTCTTTGTGAAACATTTTGTAAATATTAGGTTTTTTAAAAATAAACTTGCAGCTTTTTAATTTTACAGATGTTTATTATCGATTTTACATATGTTTCGCCTTATTAGGCCTTTCTCAAGAGTAGCTTGAATTAATATTATTAATACGACTAATAATTAATAGCATTAATAGAACTAATAGTTAGTATTAATTCAAGCTACTCTTGATAAAGCCCTAATAAGACAATATATATATATATATATATATATATATATATATATATATATATATATATATATATATATATATATATATATATATATATATATATATATATATATCATCATCATCATCATCATCATCAGCCCGTATCGATCCACTGCAGGATGAAGGCCTCTTCAGCATGCTTCCAACCTTCACGGTCCTGGGCTTTCCTCTGCCACTCGGGTCCAATATACTTAACGATGTCATCAGTCCATCGTGCTTTCGGTCTTCTTCGCGGACGTTTGCAATCAAGCGGTATCCACTCCAGGATTGCCTTGGTCCATCTATCGTCCCATCGCCTCGCTATATGGCCTGCCCATCTCCATTTCAACTGTTTTACTCTTCCAATGATGTCATATATATATATATATATATATATATATATATATATATATATATATATATATATATATATATATATATATATATATGTATATATATATATATATATATATATATATATATATATATATATATATATATATATACAGAAAGTCCGGCGCATGGATCAAGGAACAAACAAAACTATGTGACATCATTGGAAGAGTAAAGCAATTGAAATGGAGATGGGCAGGCCTTATAGCGAGCCGATGTGACGACAGATGGACCAAGGCAATCCTGGAGTAGATACCGCTTGATCGCAAACGTCCGCGTAGAAGACCGAAAGCACGATGGATTGATGACATCGTTAAGTATATTGGACCCGAGTGGCGGAGGAAAGCCCAGGACCGTGAAAGTTGGAAGCATACTGAAGAGGCCTTTATCCTGCAGTGGATCTACACAGGCTAATGATGATGATGATGATATATATATATATATATATATATATATATATATATATATATATATATATATATATATATATATATATATATATATATATCATATCGGCAAGGCTCCAGGAAAGGATAGTGTAACTGTCGAAATGCTAAAAGCTGGTGGTCGGACGTTACATAAAACACTGGCAAAATTATACTCCAAATGACTCAAAGAACAAAAAGTACCTGACTTATGGAAAAATGCAGAAGTGATCCCTTTACATAAAAAAGGGGCACAGGAAGATTTAAAGAACTACCGCCCAATAAGCCTTCTATCAGTGATGTACAAACTTTTCACTAAGATAATTTCTAAAAGAATATTAAAAAAAAAACAAAAAATACTGAATGACGCACAACCAAGAGAACAAGCAGGATTCAGAAGTGGATTCAGTACAATAGGTCACATCCAGGTTGTACAGCAGGTCATAGAAAGGCACAACGAATACACCATGCCACTGTGCTTGGCTTTTATCGACTACGAAAAAGCATTTGATTCCATCTCAAAGCATGCGATAATGGATGCACTGCTTAGCCAAGGTGTAGAGAGAGCCTATGGAAACCTATTAGAATCGATATATGATGGAGCTACAGCCACAATTCACCTTGATGATCTTGAAGTGGGAATTAATATAGAACGAGGTGTACGGCAGGGTGACGCAATATCGCCTATTCTTTTCTCGGCTGGCTTTGAAGAAGTATTCCGTAAACTGGATTGGGAACAGGATGGCGTAAAGATCAATGATCAATTCTCATTTCACAAGACCCAGAGGAGTTGCAAAGACGCATACAAGAACTGCAAAGGGCTAGCGAACCATTTGGCTTGAAAATAAACCTGAAAAAGAGTCAGGTTGTGTTCAATAACTTCGCTTAGGACAGAAGAATTTCAGTTTTAGGAAGGGATTTAGAGATTGTGGACAGCTTTATATATCTTGGGCAGAGGATTTCAATGGAGGGGAATACCGCCCGGGAGGTGGAACGGCGTGTTAAATGTGGCTAGCAGGCATTTGGTAGGCTCAACATAGTGTTTAAGAGCAGACTCCCACTTTGCCTGAAAGAAAAGTTCAGTGCGTTCGATCAGTGCGTTCGATCAGTGCGTTCGATCAGTGCGTTCGATCAGTGCGTTCTACCCGTTATGACATACGGAAGTGAAACCTGGACACTCACATCGCAATCAATTCAAAAACTTCGGGTGGCACAGAGGGGAATGGAAAGATGTACGCTTGGCATTACAAGACGAGACAGAAAGTCCTGCGCATGAATCAGGGAACAAACAAAAGTCTGTGACATCATTGGAAGAGTAAAACAATTGAAATGGAGATGGACAGGCCATATAGCGAGGCGATGGGACGATAGATGGACCAAGCCAATCCTGGAGTGGATACCGCTTGATCGCAGGCGTCCGCGAAGAAGACCGAAAGCACGATGGATTGATAACATCGTTAAGTATATTGGACCCGAGTGGCAGAGGAAAGCCCAGGACCGTGAAGGTTGGAAGCATGCTGAAGAGGCCTTCATCCTGCAGTGGATCGATACGGGCTGATGATGATGATGATGATGATGATATATATATATATATATATATATATATATATATATATATATATATATATATATATATATATATATATATATATATATATATACAAGCAGGATTCAGAAGTGGATTCAGTACAATGGATCATTTCCAGGTTGTCCAACAGGCCATAGAAAGACAGAATGAATACCTCATACCACTGTGTTTGGTTTCTATCGATTATGAAAATGTATTTGACTCAATATCACAGCAAGCCATAATGAATGCATTGTTTAACCAAGGGATAGAAACAGCTGGTGCTGGTGAAAAATAAATGGTGCATATCTAAGTCACCTTAGATTTGCAGACGATATCGTTCAGCTGTCACAAGACCCAGATGAACTACAAAAACACATACAAGAGCTGCAAAGAACCATTTGGCTTGAAAATAAACCTGAAGAAGTCAAGTTATGTTCAACAAATTTGATGCAAACAGAAATATATCTATTTTAGGAAGCGATTTAAAGGTGGTGGACTACTACATATATCTTGGGCAAATGATTTCAATGGAAGGTGATACCACCCGTGAAGTGGATCGGACCGTTATGTGTGGTTGGCAGATATTTGGCAGGCTCAACATAATGTTTAAGAATAAACTCCCACCTTGCCTGAAGAGAAAAGTTTTTGATCAGTGCGTGCTGCCTGTTCTGACATACGGAAGTAAAACATGGACACTCACATCACAATCAATTCAAAAGCTTAGGGTAGCACAGAGGGGAATGGAAAGGTGTATGCTTAGCCTTACAAAGCGGGACAGAAAGACCTGCACATGAATCAGAGAATAGACGAAAGTATGTGACATGATTGCAAAGATGAAGGAATTGAAATGGAGGTGGGCAGGCCATATAGCGAGGCGATGTGACGACAGATGGAGCAAAGCAATCCTGGGGTGGATACCGCTTGGTCATAAGCGTCCACGAAGAAAACCTAAAACACGATGGATCGATGACATCATCAAGTATATTGGACCCGAATAACAGAGGCTGAATAATAATGATGAATGGAATGATATGCCATTTAGTTATGCTAGTTGCGACATAAAGGAAAATCTGCAAAAGCTGTGTAGTGGTCGACAGATTGTGAAGCTAGATGAGTTAGGAAAAAACTTTCATTAGAAAATATTCCTAATGAAAAAAATTTAGGTCTTAATTCAATATTGGATATTTCTTGTGATGAATGTTTTGTTATAACTATAGTTCCGACTGGCAAAATGCATATTACCAAATATTAGATTAAACATTCAGATGTTGGAGCACACAGTGTATAGTGCAATCCCTCCACTACGTGTTTATTGTTTAAAAAAAATCAATCAATCGATAAAAAAGCTCATGTTAATTCCAAAAATATTCTAATTGTTTGTTCATTTCGTGGTTTTTAAAAAAATTCGTAAGAAAAGTTCTCAAGATATACACGAAACTATATCTTCTTTTTTATGCATCTTTGACCTATTGTTATGTACACTTGTTAATATTGTACACTTTAATTTATAATATCTCTCTTCAGAATCAGTCAAAAAGTTTGATTTTTATGAAATAAAAGACACTTAACTCAATATAGTATTTCAATTGCATGAACTTCGTAAGAAAAACGAATTTACGGGTGGGTGAACTATCTTAAACTGAGGAACTTTAATTTTTTTTTCTGTTGTAATATTTAAAGGTGGTATCATTTTTTACCAAAAACATTACTAAAATTTCCCCTAGATCTGTCATCTGGTTTTGTAAGAAAACAACGTGTAAATTTTTTATTTACTTTTTTTTTAGTTGTTTTAGTTTTTTACTTAGTTTTAGTTTTTTATTTAGTTTCTATGCTTCTTGAGCAAAAAAAAATATATTAAAGCACCTCTTAAACACACTTATTTATTTAAAATAAATACTTTTCGTTTTTTCATTCATCTACATATCTCATTTCACTACATTTCATTTTTCATTTCATCTACAGTATTTTCCATAAATAATCTACGACACGCGCTTCTTTTTTCCTCTTAGGGCATCTTCTCCGATGGAGTTATTTCATCTTTCTTTTTTTAATTTAAGATTCAAAATAATGTAGCACTTTTTTATCAGAAAAACACTCAATACCGATGGCATTTTTTTAGAATTACAATCTGATCATATGTTGATCGATGGGTAATTTTAATCTACCCTAACTTATTTTGGGTAAAATCTTAAAAACTAATGTTCTACTCACTCGTCTACCTTGGGGTCTGACAATTCAATTATTCTTAAGGAAAGTGTATTCCAAAACAGTACTGTACTCTGCTTTTGTACTGCCACTATCACTTGGCTAACTCAAAAGGCTTCACTCCCTTAAGTTTTCTTGTCAGGTTGGTGTTGGTGACTATCTGAATTGCTTCAACATTCACGTGTTTATTAAGCCATTGTTCATGGCTCTTTGTGAATCTGGTAATGGTCTGGCCAACAGTCTCCATTTGAAGGTCTCGATGAAGATCACTATTTCTGATGTATTAAGACGCCTTGACAGTGTTCTTCAGTCTAAGCATTATCTATCTCTTTTGTCTATGTAGTTATTATAAATAGATATAATTTCATTCAATTTAATGCGCCATTTTTTGGTCAAGTTGTTTATTTGGTTAACTGATATTTCTAATTTATTTGCCATCTTTTTATGGGTTTAGCCTACACCTAAAACAATCATCTGCAAAGGTGGCTAGTGTATCTTGTTCTAGCTGTGCTATATCACTGATATAAATCAGGTACAAGATAGTTCCTAGAACGCTGCCCTGTGGTACTTCTTTGATTTCTCCTAATTCAGTGTACACTTCATCTTGTTTTACTCTAAATAATCTGTCTGAAATATAGGATTTCAATAGTTCTGAATATGAATATGTAGTGCATATATGAATATATGCGGAAGAAGCATATTAAATTTATATTTTAGGCTGCCATGCCATACTTTGTCAAATCCCGTGAGGAAGATAGCCGTACAGACTTCTTTGTTTTCTGATTTATTTGTTGCACTCCCAGAATCCAAACTGATAATTTTATATTAAATTCCTTTCTTCGATAATGGATTTCAGGCTTTTTAAAAGTATTTTTTCAAATAGTTTCGATATCATAGGCAATAGGGAGATTGGCCTATATGATAAAACTTTATTGGGGGGTTGTCCAGATTTAGCAATCATAATAATAACTTTTGAGACCTTCCACATTCTTGCTACATAGGGGAGAGTTGGATAATTGCGCGTGGTCGATAATAACGCATAACTACAAATCTGCCATACATAACTACAAGTCTGCCTACAGTAGACCATGCCTGTTTGCATATCGAATCATGCCCAATTCTACCAGGTATGTTCAACTTTTTTCATATTGTGGTAATGAATTTTTAAGCATAATGTGTGTTAGATATAGTAGAAATCAATTTTTATTACCTAAATATCATTCGTAGATATTGGACGTCAAAACAAAATGGCCTAGTCTAACAATTGTGTGCTATTGTCAATTATGTATTTTATTTGTTCTTTAACGGATGACTGAATGTAAAACAAAAAGAAAAAAGGAGACAACTTGGGACCCACTTCAAATGAAGGTTGCTTTAGAAGCTGCACATACTGGAAGGAAACTAAAATAAGTGGCAAGATCGTACTGTGATCCTAGAGTACTATGATTCTCGATGATGAAGGATGATGAAAAGGAGTTTTTCAAAAAACATTTTTTGGAATTATCCAACAGCTACGCAAACTGACTTATGGATTTGCTGTTGTAAAGAACATTAAACACATTTTTTCAGCAGAGAAAGGCATGGTAGGTAAATATTGGGTATATGCATCCTTAAAAAGAAATCCTGGGATCTCTTTGCGAGCTCCGGAGCCAACCAGTATGAATAGAGTGTTGGAATTTAATAAAACAGAAATTAATTTGTTTTTTTTTTCGTAATTTAGAGTAAATGATGGTGTAGAATGTTTATCCAGCTAAAAGAATATTTAATGTTGATGAAACAGGAGTTTCAACTGTGAAGTTTAAAAGAGAATAAAGGCGACATTAATAAAAAATTATAGTTTAAAAAAACTAAAAAATATGCTTTATTGGGAAACCGAACTAAAAGGAAAGAAATAATTTTTAGTATAAGAATAAAGTGAAAAACGAGAAAATTTATTGTTGTTATTTGTTGTTATAAATATTGTTGTTATAAATATTACATCAGTGCCGTTTCTATAAGTAAAATAAGTATAAGGATATGGTATAAAGCACCCCAAGCTTTTTTATAATGATACATTAATTTTCTCGTTCATCACTTTATTCTTATATTAAAAATTAATTTTTACTTTTTAGATTGGTTTACTATTAAAGCGTGTTTTTTAGTTTTTTTAACTATAATTTATTTTTCATTTTTTAGTTCGATCTGCTATAAAAGCGTGTTTTTTAGTTTTTTAAGCTATTATTTATTTTTCGTCACTACCTACCCATGGCGGGAGTGGGTAATTTGCGTGCCTACTACTTTCCTTTACCGTGTCTCAGGCTCCCTCTCCGAAAGCAAATCCTTGACGAGCCTGTTTAGGATAATGGGTTGAACTTATTAAATTATTGTATTGTCATCGGTCCTTGCTAAGTATGCAGTTTCAGTTTAATCTGACGGTTTAAAGTGGGTGAAAAGAACATTCTAAGATTTAGATAGATACAGATGAAGCTAATAAAAGCGTGTTAAAAAGGAAAAGTCTTAGCAAATAGAAAAACTATCAAGAGAATAGCGTTCATTTTCAGCAGCGATAACGAAGTTCTTCTAGCACAATTATGCAATGACGTCGATTATGCAATGACAAGGAAGTATGGCTTCTTTGTTGCAGTTGTTCCAGCTGGACCCTTAAAGAATGCAGTGGTAAAGACACTGCTGAAAATTTAATTTTCGACTACTGTTAAAATTAATAATAATAATAATATTTTTATTTAGTGATAATTGCTGATTGACTCGGATATCGGCTATTATTTATAATGAACGGTATTATCAAACCGAGATACCATATTCTCAGATCAGTTTGATAATACTGGGCTTTCCAAGATTTACTTGCTACATTTTCACATGAGTGCTGTAAGAATTAAATATTGCATTAGAAATTGGTTGCCAGGTAAACTGTCTTATGATAATCAAGTTTGAGTGGCTCTATTTCGTACCAGTAGAATAATATAGTTATAATCCCTTAATGATACGGCATTATCCCCGTATCTCTCCCGTATCTCAATCTAAATGAGACGTTAATAAGAAGAGTCTTTTATTTTATTATTGCTTTGTTTGGAAGTTGTTTGAACTTTCTTAAGGTTAATATTTGCTCTTATTTAATTTGCAATTTTTTTTGGGGAGGTTGGTCTAATTCCAGTTGGGTAATTCTTGTAGTAATGTAGTAGGTAGCTCCGTTATTAGTACTAAGCTGTGTATATAATTTAGAGAAAAGGATTATTTATAAAAACTAAAAAATATTAACATATGTCGCAATTTAAGAAAATTAAATAATTATTTCGTGTTAATCATTACCAACTTGTCGTGTTGGTTGTCCACATTTTTAGGTTACTTGGGTTTTGGGATTAAATAAAGGCTCTGTATTACTAATCATACATTTTTATTTTTATGCTAAATCAGAGAATATTGGAGGCCTACGCGCACTTGAGAAACTTATCTTTGATTAATGCTAAAATATACTTTATGAAGGTTATATAAACAGAAAAAAGGAAGAACTCTTAGGTATGTATTGAGTCTTATTTTCTTTCTCTTTTTATATGTCCACATCACTATCCATAAATTCACGCTATCATTCAGTGGTCAAATTATACCCGATCCTCCAAATTCCATTATTTATTTTATCATAGGTCTTTATAGTCTTTTCGATCGTGTAAATAGGTTTAGGTCATCAGCATAGTCTAATATCTGTTTTTCTTTGAGTTTGTATTACTGTGAATTCAATGTCATTTAGACTTTTGATAAAGAAAACATGAACATCAGGTAGTATTAAGTTTGTATGCTCAATGAGAATTATTTTATAATCAAGAGTTCTTTAAGTTATTTCTTTGACTGAATTACTGTATGCGATTTGGAGTCGTTTTGATACAAGGAAATAACATTCTCATCATCGAAGTCAAGCATTTTCAGTAATCACTAAGTTCAGACTCATATTTTAGATCTTTTCGGGGCTTATATTAAAAAAAAAAATGGTTTGGACGGTTTACATTCAGTGCCAAAAATGTTAAACACTTTTTTAAAAATTTTCAAGGTATATTAATATGAAAAGTGTAGTAAGGTGAACATTTGTTCATCTTTAGTTAAACTGAAGACGTTTGTCGAAATATTTCTCACCTTTTTATTGTATTTTCAATGGGTTAAAAAGCTGACCGTTTTATTGGAAAGAGGAACGTCAACAAGGGGAAAACATAACTAAATATAATTTTAATATATGATGGTCTCTCCATCACCTTTTATTAAATAAAAAAATATTTTTGATGCTAAGTCATAATATTGTTTTATTGTTTGGTTGTGTGTGGTTGTGGAATTAAGTATAAATAATAAGCCTAATAATAAATAAGCCTGATGCAATAATGTTGAAAGAAAGAGTATAAAATTTGATAAGGGAAGAATAAAGAGTTGAGATACAAGCCATACAGCATACAGCACATACAGCACATAAAATAGGAGAGCACACAGAGTGAAACTAGCAAATGAGGAAAATAAATCACCAATAATGTAAAACAAGCATAAGCTAAGAAATGTTAAAAATAAAATGGGTATATATAAATGATGTCTTGACTAAGGAGGAAACAAAGAGACCTAAACAAATAAGAAAGGGGGCTAAAGCGGAAAGAGACAGGGGGAAAGGTGTTAAGGTGAGACATAACAAGATGACTATAGATGGTAAAGTCCGGAAATTAATACCAAGAAACTAGAGATTACTTTGCCAAAAAATTAAAAAATAATAAAATGGAATGGATAGAAAGGATGACAGACATGGCAATGGAAAAGGAAACGACTCTAAGAAACGAATGAAAACACGGGGTAATAGAAATGAACAAAATGTAGGAGGGGAAACAAAATAGAAAACCCAGGTACAGAAATACTAGTTGAGGATGATAGCGGTATTTTCTTGATGGACATTCATACCAAATTGTATAAATAAAACAAAGTTGTCTACTTTTCACATATATTTTTCTTTAAAACATAACGCGTTTCGCTACACTGTAGCCTCTTCGGATGGTTGACATTCTTTATCAAATACTAGATGAAATTTGACTGATCAAATACTTGATATAGAAGAAAATAAAATGCTGAATCTAGTCATATGCCATGCACCTGATAAGGGTGCCAGAAAAATTGAAAATAGTATTTACAATTCTGGAATACACTACAAGACACTATCGAAGAATCTGCAGGAACATTTGTTATAACCGGAGATACGGATGCTAAAATTGGAAGAAATATATAAATATGGGGTGATGTAATATGATCACAAGAAGAAGAAACACTGAACAAAAACGGAAAGCTATTACTAGAATTTTGCCTTGACAATAATTTAATAATCGTAAATGGTCAATTCCAGCATAAAGACATACACAAAATAACAAAAGAATTATCATCTAGAGGAGAAAAATCAATAATAGATTATATCTTAGAGAGGAAAACAGAACGGAAAGAAATAAATGATGTAAGAGTAAAGAGAGATAATAAAATCGGTAGTGACCACTACCTGCTAGAAACAATTAAAATCAGGAAGCAGTAAGTGGAGCAACCAACTAGCTAACAAATGTTGGCAAGGAAATAATCAAGTTAATAAAAATTGAGACAAAAGCACATAAGGGAGAGATATCAGGGAATATTGGAGAAGGAAAATGGGAAAAGAGAGGAGACAGGTGAAAATATTGAACAGGAATGGAATAAACTGAAAAGTATCATAATAATGTCAGCAAGAAAAGCTTGTGGATATAGCAGAAACAGTAGAAATAATAGGTATGGCGTGGTGGAAAGAGAATATGAAGATTAAGATTAAGGGGAAGAAGAAGATTGTATGGAAAAAGTACATAGTAAGCACGGGCGTAGCCAAGGGGAAGGTTTTGGGGGTTCAACCCCCCTCCCCCCCGAAATAAGCCAAATATTACCGAAAAATTACGAGGAGTGAAGAGAGTTAAATTATTACATTTGAATTGAATATATATCCGAACTAGTGGACGTTGCGCACAGTAACGCCATCTCTTGTCGAGTAGTCGAACTATTTTGTATCGTATGGAAACTTTGCGTTGTTTCTCGATTATTCGCCACGCCCCTCGGTCGGAATGAGCGGAGCTTTGTGGAAGTTTGTGGTAGTTTCTGGACGGCTACTACTGGGCTGCTATATAAGCTGCGCATGACCGTGCGTACGGCAGTATTGTTCCATGCGAACTCGAAGCGAATATAAGTGAAAAGTGGTGAACGAATAGTGAAGAGAATTAAGTGTACCGTGTAAGTGAGTAATTTTAGTGCAGTGTTATTCGGTGACCTTGTTAAGGATAGATACGTGAATCATTATTACTGTCGAAAAATGGAGGGAAAAAAAAGGAAGGGTGATAAACTTAAAGGTATGGCCTACTGGAAAAAGTGGTGTAGTCAAGTGGTTTCTAATAAAGAAACAAATTTGGATTTAGCTATCAAAGCTTCAGCTACCTTGCATGCTGATAAGAAGACTGTGATGACAAGCGGGCCCTCGACCTCGACCTCAATCACAATACCAAATGTCGAAATCTATGCCATGTCGCTGGTGCCCTGTTCGATACCTTCAACTGCCGAATCTACATCTAGTCTGCAACAGGCCAGCTTCCCTGTTACCTCATCTTTTACAACTGTAGCTAAATTGGGTGTTGGTTTTTACGCGAATCAAGAAAAAATCTTGGATGAATATTTTTCAGTCCAAATTTTAAAAATGCCAAGGAACCCACCCAGAGATTATAAGTTTCCTATTTCCACAAAACGAAACTTGCGCTTTCAACTGAAATGGTTGAAGAGATTCCCCTGGTTGTTATTTTTGGAATATAAAAGTGGAGCATACTGCAGAGTTTGCGTGGTAATGGGAAGGTAAATTGATGAAGGTAAAGGCGGTCATCAAAGGATCGGCCAGTTGGTAACCGAACCTTTTTGTAAGTGGAAAAATGCCCTAGAAATATTTGAAGCTCATGCGAAATCGGGATATCACAAGCGAAATTCAGAACTGGCAGATAACTTTCTAAAAGTAATGTCTTCGCAGGCTTTTTCGGTCACTGAACAGCTGTCTTCTGAAAGAAAGAGACAACAAGAGGAGAATCGGAAGAAACTGATCCCTATCGTAAAAGCAATAATTTTTTGCGGCAAACAAGGCATCTCCTTGAGAGGTAAAATCGATTCGGGGCGCATACAAATTACACCAGAATCACCAGAACCTGAACAACCACTACAGAATGATGGTAATTTTAGAGCCCTGTTGCGGTTTGCGGCTGAGTCTGGAGATAAAGATCTGGCTGAGCATTTGAATACTTCACAGAAGAATGCTCTGTACACAAGCCCTCAGATCCAAAACGAAATAATTGACATTTGTGGTGAATTATTTCAACATAAAATAATTGAAGAAGTAAAGAAAGCCAAACTATTTGCGATTCTGGCTGACGAAACCACCGACATCGGACGTGTAGAACAAGTCTCGTTATGTCTTCGATATGTTGATTTTACAGATAATAAACACCATATACTTAAAGAGATGTTCCTTGAGTACATTCCAACAGTCGATGTTTCAGGATCCGGTCTCGCAAATCTTATTATTACAGCTCTGAAAAAGCATGGACTTGTTGTCATGTGGTTGGTCAAGGTTACGATGGGGCTGCAGCTATGAGTGGGTATTTGAACGGTGCCCAAGCTTATGTTCGCCAAGAATATCCTCTTGCTCTTTATGTACACTATAGTGCACACTCTCTCAACCTTGTTATTGCTGAATCATGTTCGTTAGCAAATGTCCGAAATTGCATTGGGATTGTGCAGTCTGTTGGTTCCTACTTTTGACATTCTGCTCAACGCACTGCTTTGTTGAAAGAAAAGATTCAAGAGCTACTACCCGTCGGTAACCAAAAAAGCTTGCTCTCAATGTGTGAAATACGGTGGGTCCACAAACATGAAGCTATTATAATATTCAGGGAAATTTATTCAGCGATTGTGAATGCTCTCGAAGAACTCCAATTTAATCACAATAAGGAAATATCGCAACAAGCCACCCAATTGCTAAGTACGCTTCGATCTTCGGATTTTGTGATGTGTTTAGTGATTCTTCAAAAAGTTATGAGCTATACATTGTCGCTATCAAAACAATTACAGACAATTGACTTCGATCTTATCACGGCATTCAAACATGTAGATGATGTTATTAATGTCTTACAACTCCTGAGAAACAACACTGAACGTCGAATATATTCATCTCTATGAGACGCAAAGGTTTTACTGGAAGAAAATGGTGGTATACTGCGAATGCCACGCGTCATTGGAAGAGAATTAAATAGACCGAACATTCCTGCATTGATGTATGCACGTAATACAAAATTAATATGTTCATTCCATTTCTTGATCATACAATTCAACAATTGGATAATTCAACAATTGGATAATTCAACAATTGGTTTACCAAACATCGTAAAGTAGTATCAGCATTATCTGGTGTGCTACCTTCAAATTTTACTGCCAGTTCTGAAATTGAAGAAGCAATTTCCATGTAATCGTCACTGCTTGAGAGACTGAAAAACTATTTACGAAACACTACAAGTGAAAACAGACTTAATGGTTTGGCTCTCATGAACATTCACTACGGAACAGAAATTCATGCAGATGAGGTAGTGGATATATTTAAAAGAAAAAACCGAAGATTTCTTCTTTAATGGTTTTAGATTTAGCGCAGAGGAACGAAATTAATGTAACCATTTCATTTAAAGTTAAGAACTTTATAAATATGTCGTAATATTTCCGATGAGTATATAGATATTAAATTTCATGTAAGTATATTTTTGTTGTTTTATTTCCTTCAAACTAACCCCCCCCCCCCCCCCAAACTAAATCCTGGCTACGCCTGTGATAGTAAGTAAAAGACTGGAAAATTATGAAAAATGTAACAAACAGAATAATATTGACAAGATTATAGCCAAGGAAGTGAAAAGTGTGTGTTGGGACAAATTTGGACAACAAATGGAGAAGAATAGTACACGAAACATAAAATTGTTTTACAGATCACTTTTGTTTTGTTTAAAATTGTTTCACAAAGACATAATCCAGAAGCAGATAAATTACAAAGAAGATAACTTATTGACTAATGACGAATGCATACTCGAAAGGTGGAGATAGTACTTCCAAAACTTAATAAACTCGGATACCATGAACATGTTAGAGAAAAACGAAGAAGCAATGTATGAACTGTAAGTGAAAATTTAATAACTGAAGAAGAACTAATAGAAGATGTAGCAAAACTAAAACTGGGGAAAATACCAGGTAGCCACGAAATCACCCCGGAAATGTTGAACTTAGCATTGAAAAACAAAAAAGTGCCAAAAGAATGAACTAAAACCTTGATCATATCAATACACAAGAAAGCAAACAAAACAGAATGCACGAACCGGACTGAGGCTATCACCCTGGAAAATCTCTCTTTTAATATGTAGATACGGTGTAATATATATGAAGTTTTATTATTTAGCACATTTAATTTGATTTTCTAATATTTCATCAGATGTTTCAAAAGTTGTATGCTTGTTGGGTCGATTTAGCATATTTTTAGAATATGTACTAACTACTGCTGAGTCATAGAGTCAATAGATTTTCGATAGTCCACCCAAGTGACTGATAGGTTGTGCTGTTTTGACCTGCCAGATTTACAATTATGGTATCAATTACATGCAGTTCCTTGGAGCCTTGTGATGTCTTTTTACATCCATTTTGTTCAGTAGCCATTATGTTGCTGTTAATTATATGTTTTTCAATTTCTCGAGCAATACAAGCAGTAAGAAGCTTATGTAGACTCGGTAAGCAAGTTATAAGACGAACATTTTTGGATCTGATGTTTTAGCGGTTTTTGGTAATATTAGAGTTATTCCTTCTATAAGAAAAGTTGGCATGATGCTAGGATTTGATATAATGGCCTGAAACTGTTTTGCTCTAGGCCGATGCAGTGATCTAAAGTATTTCCATCAATAATTTTGTATCATATCAGGTCCTGACGCTTTCCAGTTCCCAGTCGTTTGTATTGCTTTCTCAATATCATTTTGTTCAATATGGAGTTTTGTCATTGATGTTATATAATGAACATAATCGATTTCCTGCTGTATCCAGAATGCGTTATTATCATGTTCTTTTGGTTCTGACCAAATATTTTTCCAAAATTTAACAATTTCTTCAAGTAAGCAAGTAAGTGTATTTTTGTCAGTGAATCCTGTTCTTCAATGAATTCATTCAAAATATTATTTATCAACTCCACAGTTCATTTAGCTTTAGCTGAATATTCTAGCTTTGGTACTGACGGTCGCATTTTTGGATTGATTTTATTATGTTTCTTTTAAGTGCATTTTTAAGTTATTATTATTAAATTATATATATATAAAGGTACAATAATCATTTAAATTAAAGAAACACCAACAATATTGATTACAGTGAATAAGTAAGTAATAAGTATTAAAAACATCATTCTAAGGATAAATCCCATCCGTCTTTATTATATTATTGTGGGTGTTCTTTAGATTCTTGAGAAAATGATTTTGCATGTTGCTTCTTGAACTTCACAAGGAAGCAACATTTCTAAAGCAGCTTGACTAAATGGTTTTGATTGTTTTTGTTGGCTTAGGCCCAATTGAGCCCAAGTAAAACCATTTACATGACATGACAGTAAAAACCATTTATTAAATACGTATTGCACTACGCTGGGGAAAATTTTCTTCAGTAACTTTCCCGAACTGGCAAACATGTTTATTCCTGACTTCTGCAGCCTCTTCGGGTAAAGTTTCTATAGGCAATAAAGCGTGTTTAATTATAACAGGTCCATGAAGTAATATTTTGTGGACCGTAGGTGATATTGGGTGTCATGGATATAAGATAACATATAATTTTGCTGTATCATTACAATATACTGTGAATTTTTCTAGGTTTATATTGTTTCCGCTAGAAATCACCTCCAATATAACAGCAAATCTTACAATGAGCCTGTAATCAAGCCCTGTGATTCTTGCGAAAGTTTCAAGATTCGAGAAAAACTTTCGACTGGTGTTGCCATCATTACTTTGCCATATTGTTATTTTGATATGTCAACGAGGAGCCCAAGTTCCCTTTTAAACTCATCCTGTATTTTTTCTTTTCTTGCTTTCATAGTTTTTTATCTTATTCAGCTCGTATCTGCCACTTTTTAATACTTATCTTATATGACAAATGTGGTAATGATTCAAAAAATCTTATACGAGTATGTAAGATCGACAAACCAAATTTCAGATTTTCTGTATTAACTTCATTGCATCTTGAAAAATTATTTTGTCTTAAAAAATTATTATAAATTATTATCTTTATAAATTGTTTTGATGTAGCTTGACAAATATGACATTTCGTAGTCAAAGATTTTTCAGTTTCAGTTTTTAGTTTCCAGTAAGTAATTAACTTCTTCTTTAGTTATGTCTGATATCTCGTGTAAGAACCGTATTCTGATTGGATGACAAAAGCGCGGCGATGAAGGAGTAGGATTTTACCAAATCACTTTATTGTTAATAAAACAAATACGTTTTAAAGGAACTAAACATGACTGAAATATGTTGGCGTCAAAATCACTCCTTTTTCAAATTTTTGTGTGTACTGAGCTTGCATTTATATAGCAGTTCCAGTGAACCTAACTCTAGTTGACAGGGATTCCAAAACATCTTTTAAATATTATGCAAGTCCCTCTGCAGTATTGTTCAAGAATGCCTACAATTCAACTTCTGCATAGCTTTCAGTTACATACTATGATTCTTGTAACGGATAACATTCTTTTTTTGCTTTTTGCAAAATGCTATAACACGAATAAAGACCCTTAGAAATGTCGCGCATAATTTCATACTGACTTCTTGTTGTTTCTGTCTTCTTGATGCTTCAACAAACACAGAAAAAGCTAGTGTCGGTGTTAATTGCTTGTTTATTAAAGATATTGGAGTGTTCATTTTTCAACAATATTTTTTATATTTGTCTCCTCTTATATGAGAAGCCATTATGTATTACATTACGTTTGACCCCCAGGTTCCCTTGTTTCTTTAGTAGCATTTGTCCAGCATACAACAACTCATGAGCCTCATTACTTTGTTTATTACTATGTTCGAAATTACATTTTATTACTATGTTCGAAAAGGTGTTCAAAATATTTGTGCGGACGACCAGCACTTTTATTTAGCGACAGTAATAAAGGGTATTTGTATAGTGCCTTGTAGTCAATCACGGTTCTTCTTTAAGAGGTATATTATTACTATGTATAATGGCAAAAATATACAAAACTATGCTAGAGAGAAGATTGTGAGTGGAAATTGACAATAAGTTACTAGACGAGCAAAGCGGATTCAGGAAAAACCATTCCGTACAAGAACATATTTTCACCCTTTAACAGATAGTGGAAAAACAGAAAGAGAGAAGAACAGAATAGTATATCTATGCTTCATAGATATCTATTTATAGATATATGGAAAAAGAGAAACTTTCAATATAAAGAGAAACTTCCTGGGAACAGCCTGTAAAAAAACATAAACAAGGATCTTATCGCAGCCACCAAAAGCATAATCCAAACCACAATAAACTAAATTAGATCGCACAATAGAGTAACTGCTCCTTTTACTACAATTGAAGGAGTGAGACTAGGGAATGTCTGAGTCCGCTATTGTTTATAAACACAATAGACGAAAAAATCAAAATATGTAACAATAAATTTAAGAAATTCTATATGGGATGAGCAAAGATGAAACCAGTTAATGTAGAAATGTGTATATTTGTTGATATAATTTTCATGGCAAAATCTGAGGAAAAATTAAAATTCAATATAGGAATATGGAACGAAGCAGCGAAAAAATTTGGTTTACACCTCAATATAAATAATATACAGGTTATGATTTTGAGAAATAACCAATAATATTGCAAGGAGTGAACAATAAACTTGAACAACATGGAAATTAAACACACTGATAAGTATATCTATTTAGGTATTATTATTATTAATAATAGGGCAACCCACGACGATGAACTGAACAACAAATTAGCGAAAGCAGGGAAATTGCTCCAATCACTTAGAAGAGGTTTCTGAAATAACAAACAAATATCCAAAAATCGAAATTAACAATATATGAAACGATATATATACTAACATATGGATGCGAAAATTGAGTCCTGAATCAACATCAAAAGACTAAGAGTATAATCAGCAGAAATGAAATACCTACATAAGCTAAAGGGAATAAAAATAATAGACAAGCTGGAAATGAAATACATAGAAACACTCATAGGAAAAATAGAAGAGAAGAACCGAGATGGTTCATCCATGTAAATGGAATGGATTAAGACAGATAAACCAAGAGTTTGGGAAGTTAGGGCGAGCGGAAAGTACAAAAGGGAGTAAGACATTCCGCTTAAGATATGGAATAAGGACATTATAGAAAGAATTCAAAGAAGAGGCAAATTATAGCGGGAACCAGCAAGGATCGTAAATTATGGAGAAACTTCGTTAACACATGAAATGTAAGTTCACGTCGACAACTTCGGGTATTCAGAGGAAGGATGTATGTATATATATATATATATATATATATATATATATATATATATATATATATATATATATATATATATATATATATATATATATATATATATATATATTCTCTTTTCGACAGTCAATCCGAACCCTTGCTCGTACCATTCGGTAGTCACTTCCAACATTGAAATTGTTAAGGACAATACAATTGGTAAATATTGTTTTATCGGTGATTATCAGGTCTTCCTACATTTTTCTCTTTGACCAACCTCCTAAACCTTGTGTCTGGAACACTTTCTATCCTGAATTTCACAATATATATATATATATATATATATATATATATATATATATATATATATATATATATATATATATATATATATATATATATATACCCCTTTGTGGATCAGACCTTCACGTGGTAAAGGGGTTTGAGTAGGGCAATGAAGGCTTTGAGCTATGCCGTCTGGAGTCTATGCTCCTGGGAGGGTTACCCCTGGCGGACAGGTCAAGGCAGAGGCCTCAGACTAACATGATCCAAAATCTGTCAACCCGCATTGGACCAGCGTGGCAGATTACGGTCCATACCTTCAACATGGTATTTCAATATGTTGAAACATGACAGTACAACCTCAAACGCGGCCCTCATTCCCCGGAGGCCAAGGGGTAACTACCTACGGCAGCGGGAAGACCTGCCCCAAGGCAGAGGGTGCTAAGAATCACCGGGTTAGATCAGGCTGCCATTGGACTTTTGACATTGCAACGCTAAATATACGGACTATGAAAACAGAGGCCCGATTGCAAGAACTGTTAATCGAACTTGACAACATATATTGAGATATTATTGGGCTCTGTGAAACACGAAGAAAGGGTGAAGACGTAATCAAACTGGAACCAACTGGACACGTACTCTACACTCGAGGTACGGAAAATGGCCGATGTGGCGGAACTGAATTCCTCATCAATCGAAAGCTGAAGGACAGTGTGGTAAAATTTGAAAGTACATCCGATCGACTAGCCCAATGCGTTACTCAGCTGAATAAAAAGTTTAAGCTTCAAATTGTCCAAGCTTATGCACCAACTATAAGCCATAGGGATGAGGAAATTGAGGAATTTTATGATGATGTGTCCCAGCTTTCATACAAGGAGAAATGTAGGTACAAAATCCTAATGGGTGATTTTAATGCCAGAATTGGAACAACAAGAACTGACGAAAATGCAACTGGCCCATATGGAACTGGTAAGCGAGACAATAGAGGTGACAGATTGGTTGATTTTGCTGAAGGACAAGAACTATATATTATGAATTCATTCTATAAGAAAAATATCAGCAGAAAATGGACATGGAAAAGTCCATCTGGGCTCACAAGAGCGAAATTGACTACATCATGACCAACGATAAAACAATATTTACCAATTGTACTGTCCTTAACAATTTTAATGTTGGAAGTGACCACCGAATTGTACGAGCAAGGGTTCGGATTGACTGTCGAAAAGAGCGCGAAAGAATGGTAAGATCAAAGAAGGGCAAGGTGGATTCTGGAAAACTGCTGGAGAGAGGAAGCGATTTTGAGATTGCTTTGTCAAACCGGTTTGCTGCGTTACAAGATCCAGAGGAAGTGGAAATATCAGTTCAATATGAAGAAATCGCCAACAATGTACTTCAAACGGCTGCTTCAATAGCACCAGAAGAAAAATGTCTCAAACAAACAAAAATCTCCAGTGAGACCATTGATTTAATGAAGGAACGGCGAGCAATGAGAAATGCAGGTAGTCCTTTTGGCAGGGTCGAGTATACTGAGCTCTGTAAAACTATAAGAAAACGTTTCAGAGACGACACGCGCCGATTCAATATGCAGCTAGTACAAAAAACCCTGGAAGAAAACAAAGCTAAACAGAAGCTGAGAAACAAAAGAACGCAAATATATGCTTTACAGCGTGAGGTTGGCACAGTGTGCAGGGCGCGTATATATGAAGATCAGAACCAATCAAATACCCACGAAAGAACAAATGCCAGATATCCTAGTGGAGGAAGTAACAAATGCTATAGAATCGATGAAAAATGGCAAGGCTCCAGGAAAGGACAGTGTACCTGTCGAAATGTTAAAAGCTGGTGGTCGGACATTACATAAAACACTGGCAAAATTATACTCAAAATGCCTCAAAAAACAAAAAGTACCTGACTTAAGGAAAAATGCAGAAGTGATCCTTTCACATAAAAATGGAGCACATGAAGATTTAAAGAACTACCGTCCAATAAGCCTCCTATCAGTAATGTACAAAGTTTTCACTAAGATAATTTCTAAAAGAATATTAAAAATACTGAATGACGCACAACCAAGAGAACAAGCAGGATTCAGAAGTGGATTCAGTACAATGGATCACATCCAGGTTGTACAGCAGATCATAGAAAGGCACAACGAATACACCATGCCACTGTGCTTGGCTTTTATCGACTACGAAAAAGCATTTGATTCCATCTCAAAGCATGCGATAATGGATGCACTGCTTAGCCAAGGTGTAGAGAGAGCTTATGTAAACCTATTAGAATCGATATATGATGGAGCTACAGCCATAATTCACCTTGATAATCTTGAAGTGGGCAATATCGCCTATTTTTTTCTCGGTTGGCCTTGAAGAAGTATTCCGTAAACTGAATTGGGAACAGGATGGTGTAAAAATCAATGGTTCAAATTTAAACCATCTTAGATTTGCAGATGATATTATTCTCATTTTACAAGACCCAGAGGAGCTGCAAAAACGCATACAAGAACTGCAAAAGGCTGGCGAACCATTTGGCTTGAAAATAAATCTGAAAAAGAGTCAGGTTATGTTCAATAACTTTGCTCAGGACAGAAGAATTTCAGTTTTACGAAGGGATTTGGAGATTGTGGACAGCTTTATGTATCTTGGGCAGAGGATTTTAAATGGAGGGGAATACCGCCCGGGAGGTGGAACGGCGTGTTAAATGTGGCTGGCAGGATTTTGGTAGGCTCAACATAGTGCTTAAGAGCAGACTCCCACTTTGCCTGAAAAGAAAAGTCTTCGATCAGTGCATTCTACACGTTATGACATACGGAAGTGAAACCTGGACACTCACATCGCAATCAATTCAAAAACTTCGGGTGGCGCAGAGGAGAATGGAAAGATGTATGCTTGGCATTACAAGACGAGACAGAAAGTCCTGCGCATGGATCAGGTAACACACAAATGATGTCTGTGACATCATTGGAAAAGTAAAGCAATCCTGGAGTGGATACCGCTTGATCGCAAACGTCCGCGAAGAAGACCGAAAGCACGATGGATTGATGACATCGTTAAGTATATTGGACCAGAGTGGCAGAGGAAAGACCAGGACCGTGAAAGTTGGAAGCATGCTGAAGGGGCTTCATTGTGCAGTGGGTCGATACAGGCTGATGATGATGATGATATATATATGATATATATATATATATATATATATATATATATATATATATATATATATATATATATATATATATATATATATATATATATATACATATATATATATATATATATATATATATATATATATATATATATATATATATATATATATATATATATATATATATATATATATATATGGTAATATAATTGCGCCTGCATTCAAAGATAAGTAAAATTTTGATTCAAATTAGATGCTCAGTAGTTGTTTAATAGTCATTTATATGAGTGAATGTTAGTGTTTCTATAAGGATGGAAAAAATCGAATCGAAAAATAAAATCGAAATATGCCTATGTAAGGAACGACAAAAATCACATAACGAAAAAATGAAAGGATTTTGTTTTCATATATGGGTAATGTAGAGACATATCTCCCTAATAATAGCTAAGATGGCTTAACGGTAATTGCTCTAACTGGGCTGCTAGTTGGGTACATGAGTTTGACGAACATGGTGACGGCTTCCAATTATTGCAGCTTTAACTACTTGGAATCAAAAGTAACCTTGAATACTCCGAACAAATCAAACTATTCTCAGTTTACTATCTGTTTCTTTAAATGTATCTGATCGATACAAATCATTCTTTACCACGAGGCTGTTCACATACTCGACGAGAGATACTCGTTATAACCTCAGTTATAATAGCCATGATAGCACTCAACATAAATTCAAGTAGAGATACTCTACATAACTTCTACAATCATAATATTATCGACCAATAATCAAATATCACACTGAGTAATGTTCCTAGCACTGAGGGGAAAAACGCATAACAGTGCCAGCTTCGAGTCTGACCGGGATATTAAGAACACACTAAATACCCACACAAAGAGCTAACAACCAGGAGTAACCGGGAGAAACGGGGAGAAACAGTTACGGATGAATTGTATTGCCAATAATTGGAAAAATTACGTAACGAATTGTTGGTAAAACGGTTAGCTCTGGTCAACAGAAGAGGGGTAATATTGCAACACGATAATACCAGGCCGCATGCAGCAAGATTAACCCAAAGAGAAATAAGGCAGTTAAACTGGGAGGTTTTACCACATCCCCATATTCTCCAAATATAGCACCATCCGATTTTCATTTATTTCAATCCATAGAACATTCCTATGGGATAGAAATAATATTGATGATGTGCGAGCTCACCTAGAAACATATTTTTCTTCAATGTTTTATGAACAGAGGATTGAAAGTCTACCAGCAAGATGTCAAAAGGCAACGACGGAGTTTACATAATGTATTGAAGATAAAATGAAATGTAAATAAATTCGTTTTTTTGTTGCCACTGAAATAGATAACGCCATCTTCATGGTGAGCCTGGGAACTTTTCAGACTCTATATATATATATATATATATATATATATATATATATATATATATATATATATATATATATATATATATATATATATATATATATATATATAGACAAGGTGTAAAGGTTTTTTAATTAATCGAAATTTAACCAACTGTTTTTCGTGTCATTTTAAAGAAAAAAATCTATACAAGGATCCAAATTGTTGACAAATTTATTATTATTTATCGAATAACTACTTTTTTTTAATTAAGAGTTATACCCTACATAAAACCTGAATGATGCGGTCACGTCGCAATATTGCCATGGTAAAAATTGTTATTTTACAATTGTGTCAAGAATTACTTCAGTTTTTCAGTGCGTGTAATTAAGTTCGATTTAGAAACCAGAAATATCTTCTACGCGTATATTACAATATGTTTCTTATTTAAGGGAAATATTTCCAAAATTCCGAAAGAGATAAGCGTATTTAAGGGCAACGATACCACAAAATATCACCTTCAGATCAACAAACATTTTTCCAAATTCCTCAAAGACTTTTAGATACGGATATAAACTTTCAAGAATGTGTGTGTCGCCGATAAATCGGCTCTGAAGTCGAAGAACAGATTTTACATATTGTTGAAGAAGATTCTACCAGAACTACTCGACGTGGGGATCAACAAGTTGAAGTTCTCAATGGATTGTGCATAGAATACGTAGCAAGATTATGTGACGCGAATCTTTTAAAGAACGATAATATTTCAAGTAATATCAACTTTGACTTAAACGAGAATAATGTGTAAGTTCTTCTTTTTCTTGTAACAAAACAAACCAAATTTTTGCGGAAATGTATGGAATAAATAAATATAAAATAAACCAATGCAATAAAAATTGAATTCCTATTGATCGATATACACAAGATGAAAATATATGTTGCCATTATCAGGAAAATTTATTATGTTTTAATACCTGTTTTCCGCGGAAATGGCTGTATTTTGGATACGTGTTTTAAGTAAACTAAGTTTTTAATGTAAGTTTTTGAATGTAATTTTATATTGTTTGTGAAAGCGATATGTACTGAAGTTCTTCTGAAGATGGTTTATAAATAATCGTAAACGAAATAATAAAAAAAAATTATTAATTTGATCGAAGATAATAATAAAATGATAAAAAAAAGTAATAATAATAATTAGGGCAATGAAGCTTTGAGCATGTCGTCTGGAGTCTATACTCCTAGGAGGGTCACCTCTGACGGACAGTTCAAGGCAGAGGCCCCACACTAACACGATCCAAAATCTGCCAACCCGCATTGCACCGCGTGGCAGATTATGGTACATACCTTCAACATGGTATTTCAATATGACAGTATAAATTCAAACACGGCCCTCATTCCCCGGAGGCCGAGGGGTAGCTACCTACGGCAGCGGGAAGACTTGCCCCAAAGCAGAGGGTGTTAAGAATCACCCGGTTAGAACAGGCTGCCATTGGACTTTTGACATTGCTACGCTTAACATACGAACTATGAAAACGGATGCCCGATTTCAAGAACTGTTAATTGAACTTGACAACATACATTGGGATATTATTAGGCTGTGAAACACGAAGAAAGGGCGAAGAGTTAATTAAACTGGGACCAACTGGACATGAACTCTACACCCGAGGTACGGATAATGGACGATGTGGGGGAATTGGATTCCTCATCAATCAAAAGCTGAAGGACAGTGTAGTAAAATTTGAAAGTACATCTGACCGACTAGCCTAATGAGTCATTCAGCTGAATAAAAAGTTTAAGCTTCAAATCGTCCAAGCTTTTGCACCAAGTATAAATAAGCCATAGGGATGAGGCAAATGAGGAATTTTATGATGATGTGGCCCAGTTTTTATGGGCCACCAAGGAGAAATGCAGGTACAAAATCCTAATGGGTGATTTTAATGCCAGAATTGGAACAACAAGAACTGGTGAAAATGCGACTGCCTCATATGGAACTGGTAAACGAGACAATAGAGGTAATAGATTGGTTGATTTTGCTGAAGAACATGAACTTTATATTATGAATTTGTTCTATAAGAAAAATATCAGCAGTCCTTAACAATTTTAATGTTGGAAGTGAACACCGAATGGTACGAGCAAAAGTTAGGATTAACTGTCTAAGTTAAGAGCGGAAAAGAATGATAGGGTCAAAGAAATGCAAAGTGGATTCTGGAAAATTGCTGGAGAGAGGCAGCGATTTTGAGATTATTTTATCAAACCGCTTTGCTGGGTTACAAGATACGGAGGAGATGGAGATATCAGCTCAATATGAAGAAATCACCAACAACGTGCTTCAAATGGCTGCTTCAATAGCACCAGAAGAAACATGTCTCAAACAGACAAAAATATCCGGTGAGATCATTGATTTAATGAGAAAACGACGGATAATGAGAAATGCAAGGAGTCCTTATGGCAGGGTCGAGTTCGCTGAGCTTTAAACAAAACAATAAGGAACTATAAGAAAACGTATCAGAGAGGACACGCGCCGATTCAACATGCAGCTAGTGCAAAAACCCTGGAAGAAAACAAACGAATAAACAAGGCTAAACAGAAGCTGAGAAAGAATAGAACGCAAATTTATGTCATAATGCGTGAGGATGGCACAGTGTTCAGGATACGTACGCAAATGTTAGAGGTTGTCAGAAAATTTTATTCCCAGTTTTTATTCCCACGGAAGAACAAATGTCAGATATCCTAGTGGAGGAAGTAACAAATGCTAAAAAACTGATGAAAAACGGTAAGACTCCAGGAGAGGACAGTGTGACTGTCGAAATGCTAAAAGCTGGTGGTCGGATGTTACATAAAACACACAAACACACATAAAATACACACAAATGTCGTAGAGAGTAGACGTGTTTTCACTGAGCTCTCTCGCATGCGCACAAGTGTACCGCGCAAGTGGCGTGACCTAAAACCGTTAGCGACCGTTGAAAAACCGTTACGTTTCGTGGACGGTAAAACGTGTTAGAAAACTATGGAGAACTCGGGTAGTGAATCCGAGCTCTTTGAAGAGGTGGCCAGGAAAGAGGTGGCCGATATGGAGATGAAAAGGATTGGAAAATAACTGGAAAAAGCACTGGCGTTGCTCCAGGAGTAGAAAGAGGCCCGAGTGGTCTCTGAGAAGCGCTTTTCAACGCTTCAGGAAGAAAACGCCAGGCTGCAGGTCGAGATAGTGGCCGCGGCATGAAGAAATGAAGACCTGATGAGACAGATGCTCCGTCTCCAGGAGAAGAGGGATGTTCCGCAAGACCAAGGGACATCCGGAGGAAGAAGCGGTCAGCGTCGTTGCCGCAGAAGGCGGATTCCGAAGAGGAGGAATCCGGGATGGAAGAAGAAAGCCTGGAAAACCAGGTAAGTATTCCCCAAACCGAACTCGGAGGCCAACCTTCGGCCTCCGATTTCGAGGGTTTTCGTGCTGCGCCTAAGCGCAAGCGAAAATCCTCCCCGCCGCCAGTTGACGACATGCACTTTCCTGCACTGTCGAAGACACAGGCAGCGGGTTCCCATTCCAATGGGGCATCGGGGTCTCCGACCCAAGCCCCGCCCACTCAGGTCCCTGTCGCGGCCAGTTAGAAATCGGCATCTTCCGTCGGAAATTCTGACCAGCCAGCGAGAAAATACCGGGTGCCGCCGGTCGTTTTATACGACAAGGCGGCATTCCAACAAGTGGTTCGGCTGTGCAAACAGCTGAACATTAACCATGGCATTTCTACCACGAAACCCAAAGGGGTTTCGTTCCAGCAGCCCACAGCAAACGATTATCGGGAATTTACTAAATTCCTAGATGATCGTAAATATCCGTACCATTCGTACACCACCCCTGATGAACGCAATCTTCGCGTTCTTTTCCGTGGCGTCCTCGAAAGCATCCCCATCGAGGACGTCAAAGCCGAGCTCGAGTCTTTGAGCTATCATCCAACCAACGTTCAACGTTGGCAGAACAAGAAAGGCCCTCTGGCCATTGTTCAAATCACGGTGCCTAAGACCCAAAAAGGCATCACTAACACGAAATATTTTCTGGACCAGCACATCCGAGTCCAGACTCAAAAACCCTCGAACCAAGTTGGTCAGTGTTTCAACTGCCAACAATTTGGTCATACGGCACGCAAGTGCCATGCCCCCCCTAAATGTGTAAAGTGCTCTGCCGACCACAGGTCCAGGCACTGCCCAAAACCCAAAGACTCCCCGGCCAAGTGCGTTAACTGCGGCGGTGATCACACCGCCAGTTATCGTAACTGTTCGGCCCGTTCCGCGCCTCGCACTGCGAACGCTTTGTCCTCGCAGCGCGCCCAAAAGGCTGCTCCACAGCCAAAGCCCGCGAAAATCCCCACATCCACCTTCGTGTGGGGATCTCAGCGCCAAGCGCAACCCCAACCCCAAGTTAACATTCAATCTGACGTAAGTCAGATAGTTAACTTTTTAAACCATCAGATTATGGGCCTAGTAATGGCCCAATTAACATCTGCCTTCCCCAACAATGTCCGTTAAACCGGACTCCTTAAAAATAATTTCCTGGAATGCCAACTCCGTACGTGACAAGAAGGAGGAACTTGCTCACGTACTTTCGGTACACAATATCGATGCCATCCTAATTCAGGAGACATTTCATAAACCCTCCTTCCGTTTCAGCATCCCGAACTATAAAGTTCACAGGGATGACAGAATCGGCGGCCGTGGTGGCGGCACGTTGATTCTTATCAAAAGAAACATCCGGCATTTCAGACTTCCTAAACCAGAGCTTGCCACTCTGGAAGCCACTGCCATTTCTGTCGAGCTCAAGGACCGACCTATCATTTTATATTCCGTGTATCAGCGTTTCGGTGAACCTTTGGTTCCGGCTGATTACACCAAAATCTTTGACACCGATGCCGCCATCATTATCGGCGGCGATTTCAACGCACACAACACTCGCTGGGGTTGCAGAACCACGAACGATCTTGGTAGCACCCTAAGCATTGTGTGCGAATCGCTCGGGTGCCTCATCGCCTTTCCTGAAGAGGCTACCCACTATGCCTATAACCACCCGCAACACACGGGATCGGTTATAGACTTCTTCATTACGAAGAATCCCTCCAGAGCGATTGCCACGTCGGTCCTGCACGAGCTCGACTCTGACCATCTTCCTGTCCTCCTCGAACTGGGGGACGGCCGGCTCTTGGGCGCTCCGTTCAAGTTGACTTATAAAGTCACTGATTGGAACGTTTTCCGAGCCCATCTCCGCTCTACGGAGCCAATCCCAACAATTGCTTCCCCGAAGCAGCTCGATCTCGCTGTCGGTAAACTGACAAGGGATGTCCAAGAAGCTTATAGCCTTGCCACGAAGCTTGGGACGGTCGACCAGCTTCAGCGAACTTCCGACCTCCCGACCGATCTGAAAAACCAGCTCCGGGCGAAAAATCGGCTGGTCAGGTTGACCAGATCCACCCTCGATCCCGAGGATAAACGTCGGGCAAACCGGGCGATCAGAGAAACCAGAAAGGCGATGGCGTCGTACAGAGACGAGAAGTGGGATTCACTTCTTTTCTCTGTCGACACGTCAAATCCGAGGCAGATCTGGCGTCTGGCAAGGTCCTTGGTGGGGAAGTCCCGACGGGACATTCCCCCTTGAAGTCGGATGATGGCGTTTCTTTCGCCATCTCCGACTTGGAAAAAGCTGAAATGCTGGCGGAGTCTTCTAGACTCCAGATGACCAGTCCGAGGCTGACCGAGGCGCAGGCGGAAGAACGGGAAGTCGACCGCGCTTACGCGCGGTTTTCCGACAAGCCTGAACTTTCGTATCTGCAGGATTACCTGATTTCTCCAAAGTCAGTAGTGGCTATCATTCGTAGTTTTGCCCCAAACAAAGCTTCGGGCTGCGACGGTATCACCGTCAAGCAGCCCCGAAAGCTTCATAGCAAGCAAATCGCAGAAATCACGAATATCGTGAATTTCATTCTGCGTTTGCAATATTTTCCCGCTTCATGGAAGCAAGCTAATTTAGCAGTTATTCCGAAGAAGAGAGGCACGAACCTCTCTTCTGATTTCAGGCCCATAAGCCTTCTTATAATCTCTCCAAGATAGCCGAAAAGGTCATTTTTTCCGCACTAAATGACTTTACCGACAGCAAAGGTATAACACCTAACGAGCAAATCGGGTTCCGAAAGGAACATTCGTCCCTGCAGCAATGCGCAAGGCTTGCTGGCGAAATACACCAGGCTTTTCGATTAACAAAGTGCGTTGGCGCTATGTTTCTCGATATTTCCAAAGCCTTTGACAAAGTATGGCACCGTGGTCTTATTTATAAGACCATGGAATTAGGTTTTCCTAAAGACCTTACCATACTAATCTGCTCTTTCCTGTCAGGCAGATCCTTTCAGGTAAAGATTAATTCGTCACTTTCGAGAGGGAAAGCCCATAGAGTCAGGCGTCCCGCAAGGTTCACCCCTTTCTCCGGTTTTGTACAGCCTGTACATAGCCAAAATTCCGTGTTATAGTGACGTTAGTTCTGTATTTTTCGCAGACGACACTGCCTTCTTTGTCACGTTACATCATGCGTCGGCTATTCATAACCGACTGCAAAAGCAACTTAACGTTGCAATTTCCTGGCTTAAATTCTGGCGCCTGCAGGTCAATCCTAAAAAGACCCAGGCGATTATCTTCACCAGAAAGCGCCCTAAATGCGCAGCCAGACTGCTGGTTGACAAAGTGCCTATTCCGTGGTTGCAAAAAGCAACCTATCTAGGCCAACATTTTGACCGCTCTCTTCAGTTGTCTAGTCAAATCCAGCTAACTTTAAGTAAGGGGTACGATATCTTCAAACTCGCGTACCCCTTAATTTCCAGGTCGAGCAAGCTAAACCCTTGCATCAAAGTAAATATTTATAATACTTTAATTAGATCCGTATATTTATACGGTCTAATAGTGTATTTTCGCTTCCTGTCACCTTATTCGGTGCACATATTACAAGTTCTTCAGAACAAAACCTTGCGTTTTGGTCTGACCACCATGGTTTGTTCGGAACACCCAAATTCATGCCGAAACCGGAGTCCCCACGGTTTCGCAATTCTTTGAAAAAGCTTACGAGAAGTTTGTTTTAAAAGCTTCTCTAAGCGAAAACCCGCTCGTCCGGAAAATTCTGGAAAATTTACCCGGGCCTCCCGGGTAAATTGAGCCATAAAAATCCCCAATGTCATTGTACGGGCGGCAAGCAGAAGGGAATCGAATATCGGTTCTTGGCTTGCGTAAGGCCGCTTCGACTATAAATAACAGAATGATGCACACTCCCCGGCATCGTCGGATGGCGGCCGATCGGTCACTCTTTTTCGATCGGTCGGACCGCCATTCGGCGAAAACTCGATCGAATTTCCGATGGAAGTAAAAATAATAAAAAATAGAAATAGTTTTGATTGATTGCGCGGTTGGCTCTTGGTGAAACATAGTAACAATGATAATAATTAAAACACTTGGTATTTGTTTCACAATATATTCAATATATTCTCTAACATGTTTCGGCCTCGCGACCATTCTCAGAGAGAGTTATGTATAAACTAAACTAAAGTTTCAAAGTGCTGTCTAATGGAAGTCGGTTTTTTCATCTCGTTAAATTTATTACACTATCAATAATTGGAGTATTTCCGAAGTCTAGCTGGGTGTTTGTTAGGTTTTTGCCGTCGTATATGGCTTTTTTAATTTCGAAAATTTCCAGGTAATTTAACAGCCTGCTTTTATTGCAGCTATGTATTAATTTGGTATTATTAATGTTAAAAAAATGGTTCTGGTCTGCCGAACATTGTATAGACCAGAACCATTTTTTTAACATTAATAATACCAAATTAATACATAGCTGCAATAAAAGCAGGCTGTTAAATTACCTGGAAATTTTCGAAATTAAAAAAGCCATATACGACGGCAAAAACCTAACAAACACCCAGCTAGACTTCGGAAATACTCCAATTATTGATAGTGTAATAAATTTAACGAGATGAAAAAACCGACTTCCATTAGACAGCACTTTGAAACTTTAGTTTAGTTTATACATAACTCTCTTTGAGAATGGTCGCGAGGCCGAAACATGTTAGAGAATATCTTGAATATATTGTGAAACAAATACCAAGTGTTTTAATTATTATCAAAAATAGAAATCTAGCTTTTTTGCTCTTTTTCCATTCTTGTTAACCTCAAGAAGTCCGCCAGGACTTCTAATAATTGAAATACTATCCTTCTTGTCTTTCTATTAACTTAAATGACAGCCGGAATCTTCAATTCCGGCAGGTCAAAGGTCAGCTAGAGACCTCCAAAACGTAAAAAGCGCCCATCTTAGGGTTTGAATTTCATTATAAACTAGTAGGAGCCTCCGGGCTATCTAAAAAACCTGGCTGAGGAAGTCGAAGTCGAGTAAAATACACAGTATTCCGTAAACTGAGTTGGGAACAGGATGGTGTAAAAATCAATGGTTCAAATTTAAACCATCTTAGATTTGCAGATGATATCGTTCTCCTTTCACAAGACCCAGAGGAGCTGTAAAGAGGTATTACTAGAACTGCAAAGAGCTGGCGAACCATTTGGCTTGAAAATAAACCTGAAAAAGAGTCAGATCACTTCGCTCAGGACAAAAGAATTTCAGTTTTAGGAAGATATTTGGAGATTGTGGACAGTTTTATATATCTTGGGCAGCTGATTTCAATGGGGGGGAATACCGCCTGGACTTTAAAACTAGTTTTAAAGTAGTATTTGAGAATGTAAAGTCGTTTTACGAAACTATTCACACAAATTTTGTTTAAAAATAAAATTGATAGATAACAAAGTAAAAAAAATTGTTTTATTCCTTTTTAAAAAATAAACTATCACAAAGTAATGGACAAATCAATCAATTATTTCCAATATAATTGATGATGTCATCCGTCCATCATGTTTTCGGCATTCTTAGTGGGCGTTTATGATCAAGCGGTATCCATTCCAGAATAGCTTTGGTCCATCTGTCGTCGCATATATGGCCTGCCCACTTCCATTTTAATTCTATAGCCTTTCCAATGATATCATATACCTTCGTTTGTTCTCTGATCCATATGCAGGTCTTTCTGTCCCGCTTTGTAATGCCAAGCATACACCTTTCCATTCCCCTCTGTGCAACCCGAAGCTTTTGAACTGATTGTGATGTGAGTGTCCATGTTTTACTTCAGTATTTCAAAACAGGCAGCACGCACTGATTAAAAACCTTTCTCTTCAAACAAAGTGGGAGTTTGCTCTTAAATATTATATTGAGCTGGCCAAATGCCTGCCAGCCATACTTAATCCGCCGTTCCACCTCCCGGGCGGTATCACCCACCATTGAAATCCTTTGCCCAAGATATATGTAGTGGCCCGCAACCTCTAAATTAGTTCCTAAAATAGAAATTCTTCTGTTGACAGCAAATTTGTTAAGCATAACCTTACTCTTTTTTAGGTTTATTTTCAAACAAATCGTTCTCCCGCCCTTTTCATCTCTCTTATGTGTTCTTGTAGCTCATCTGGGTCTTATGAAAGGAGACCGATATCATCTGCGAATTTAAGATGGCTTAGATATGCACCATTGATTTTTATTCCCTGCTGTTCCCAATCCAGATTACGAAATACCTCTTCAAGGCTGGGTGAGAAAAGAACAGACATAGTCAATAAAAGCCAAGCACAGTGGCATGGTTTATTCATTGTGCCTTTCTATGGTGTGTTGGATAACCTGATTATGGTGCATTGTACTGAATCCACTTCTAATTCCTGCCTGCTCTCTTGGTTGTGCGTCATTCAGTGTTTTTAATATTCTTTTAGATGTTATCTTGGTGAAAACTTTGAACATAACTGATAGGAAGCTTATAGGGCGGTAGTTTTTTAAATCTTCCTGTGCTCTTTTCTTGGGAAGAAGAATCACTTCAGCATTTTTTCATAGACTGAATATTCTTTGATCTTTGAGGCATTTTGAGTACAATTTTACCAATATTTTATGTAGAGTTTGACCGCCAGCCTTCAACATTTCAACCGTTACATTATCCTTTCCTTGAGTTTTTTCATTCTTTATCGCTTCTATGGCATTTGTCACTTCTTCCAACAGGATATCTGGCTCTTTTGCTCTTCCGTTCATTGGTGTGTTTAACTGGTTCTGATTTTCATATAACTTTGAATAAAATCTTCTGATAACCTGGTTTGTTTGGCTTTGTTATTCCCTTGTTTTCTTCTAGTGTTTTTTGCACTAGCTGCATGTTGAACCGACGCGTTTCCTCTCGAATACGCTTTCGTATAGTTGCAAAGCTCAACGTACTCGACTCTGTCGAAGGGACTGTCTGCATTCTTCATTGTCCTCCGTTTCTTCATTAAATCGATGTTATTGTTATATATATATATATATATATATATATATATATATATATATATATATATATATATATATATATATATATATATATATATATTTATATATCTATATATCTATATATTATTATATGTATTGGCCATATTGATGGTGGGTTGCAATCTCAATGCAACTCGCGCCATCCTAAGGTGAATGTTCGCACCAGTCGGAACTACGTGATACGTTCTTCCCACAACCTTGGATGTAGGGTATGCTCAAAAGATAGCTTAGTGGGGCCGTGGGGAGAGATATTTCAAAAACAGAAATCTTTCATCCGTACTTCCATGTATCTCTGTTCGTTTAAAATCAGCCGCCACCATCACGTCAAGACAAGTACCTCCCAGTACCGGTTTCTGACCTCATAGCCGTCGTCAGCTGGGCTCAAGTCTAACGCATGGAGGCAGCTGAATAGAATCGAACTGAGGAAGACCAAGTCAACTGGCTATATTCATTTATATTATATATATATATATATATATATATATATATATATATATATATATATATATATATATATATATATATATATATATATATATATATATATATATATATATATATATATATATATATATATATATATATATTATAATATGACTTAATTAAGGGTATAAGAGAGAGAAGCATTTGGAAAATTTGCTGAACGCTAATAAAACAGTTAATTAAAGTGTTTATGAGCTCACCCCTCGAAGGCCTACAGTTATGAACATAGATTTAAGCGCACCACGGACGAGGTAAAAATGGCAATCGGGATGCTAACAAATAAAGCTACAGGCATACATGACCACCGGTGGAGATATACACAGCTGGAGGCAATATGATTAAACAAAACAAACTTAACTAAATAATCTGTTTGTGTCGGAGAAAGCAGGAAATGCCATCAGACTGTAGAGATGCGTGCATTGTATCTATTTTTAAAAAATGGGATATACCTGACTGGAATAACTATCGGGGTATATTATTGCTCTCTTCTGATAGAAAGATTCTGCCTAGAATATTACTAGTTAGACTGACTGGTATTGTTGAACCAACAACTGCCGGAGAGTAATAAGGGAATTCAGAGCAGGTCGTGGGACAGCGATATATTTTTGCTACGGCAAATACAGGAAAAACATCTAGAACAAAATGAAAGCCTGTGAAAAGCTTGTGGTCTTTGCAGATCTGTCAAAGGCGTTTCACTCCGTTGATAGAAATATAATGTGAAAGCCCTTGTATATAATATGATGCCCACCAGGGCTGGTAGGACACTTTTTCTGTATTTGTTACCGCTATCCAGCTTTATGTCAGAGGGAAATTGCCGCATTCAGATGGAAACATACTCAAAGTGGCATGACTTAAAGCCAAATGAAAAACAAAGGAGTTAGCATCACAGAGCTGCAGTATGCGGATGACTGTGAGCTTGTAGCGCATAATGCGTCGGCGTTACTTATTTACTGTGCTGGACTTATTTAGTGAGGCCTGTGGTGCGTTGGGGCTAATAATTAATGAATAAGAAATGAAAATATTACAACAAATGGCTCTAAATAGGGATAGAAAGATGCTGATGTTGATGTGAATGGTCAACTACTGGAGGAAATAGCATGCTTTCCGTAATTGAAAAGTGAAACTTTCTGCTCTGCCAATCTATAGAGAAGAGGCTTCCCGCACATTCGGTTACCAACAGCAACATTTTGGCGGAGACGTAGGTTATATATATATATATATATATATATATATATATATATATATATATATATATATATATATATATATATATAATTTTAAAATTAAACCCCACGACGATAAATTGGAAACAGTCATTGAAATGTTACAGGCATTAACAAATGAAGAATCTGAGACCAGAACAAAAGAAATATACGTAATAGATAATGAGGGCATAAAAGAAAATATAAACAAAATGCAGAAAGCCTAAAGGAAATATTGAATATACTAGAAACGGGTAAAGGATGCAACAATGTAAAGAAAAATCACCGCTCAGGTAAATCAACCGTTGGTTTTGTGCTTAACCAAAGTCCATCGAGAAATATATCGATTGGCGAGTGACCAACGTAGAATACCTCTCAAAAGACTTCGGGTCGTTCTCAGCCTCAAACTGGCATGACTGAAGGAAAATCTCTAGTAGTATTTTACACTCTTGCCTGGTGAACTACCAGTATGCAAGACCAGTATGCAAGCTTGATTTGCTTGATGCATTACCAGTATGTATGCTTGATGCATTACCAGTATACAAGCTTGATTTCTCCTCGGATGGTCCAAGGAGTGGTTCACAACAAGCGACGCTGCACTTCGGCGTCCGATTCGTCGGATTACAGATGCCAACCTCGCGGTTCAAGTAAAAAAAAACACTAAAAATAACTAGATTTAAGTAAAAACTAGATTTACTTACTAGACAGAATGACCCAGGCTATGAAAAAGGTGATTCAAAACGCGATAACCATAGGGACCAAAAAAGGTGTACAGGGGATGTTATAAAAAATGCTAGAATAAGGGTTAGAATAAAAATAGAAAAATTAAATGTAGGGGAAGCGTATGAAACAGGTAATTTTATACAGCTGAATTTAGAAGTAAATATCTACAATATACAAAATATTTCCATGCAACGAACAAAACAAAAAGAATCGGAAATCACTGAAATCGATAATATGATCTTCTTTAAAAGTGGTGGGGAAGATAGGAGATTGAAAACTCATTTTTTAGCAGATAATAGTTTTAAGAAAAAAAATAATGGTCTTCAGACCAATATATGAAGGAATATGTACTAACATATAAGGATAAATACAAGAAAAAGGAATATAAGTATAATAAATCTACATGTATCTAAGAAGAAAAAGAAGAAAATGAAAGAGATATATTTTATTAACAGCTGGCAGAAGAATATGATCGATTATATAAACCTAATTTAAAAAATTTCTTGGAGTTTAAAATGTAAAAGTAGGACAGGAAGGCACACATAAAAATATAAAAAGCATATATAAAATTGTCTAGCGGTGGCTCGTGGATTTTTAAAGTGGGAGGGCGTAGAAAAAAATAGTGCTGCTGAAGATTTTTTTTGCTTTCCCCTTCCTCCTTTTTACTTTTCGTTCTATTGAAACCCTATACAGGAGGTGAACCAGGAAAATGAGTTAAACGAAAGAAACTGAACGGAAATAAAATATGGTGTTTTGCTCTGAAAAATTGTTTGCTGTAATAAATGCTGGAGGGGTGGCGTCCCAACGTCCTCCCTCACGAATCGCCACTGAAAATGTCATAGGGAAATATAGTAAGCACATGGAAACCGTATCATGGCACATGGAAAATATAGTAAACACAAAATGCCCTAAAAATGATCAGTTATTCCACAGAGAGGAGGAGAGGAGGGGATGAGAGGAAAATATGGTCGTAAATTTTACGCAAATTTTTGAATTTGCGAAAGAAATATGTAGTAAACCATGGATATCGCCAGATGGTCAAACAAGAAATATTAAAAGAGACAATTAAAATTCGAAAACGGATCGGATCAGCTTTTAGTGGCAATCACGTGTAAAAAAGACCAGCAAGAGAAAGGGAAGTATAAAGAAGTAAGAACCTTGCCAAAAAGACATAATATGATATAATAGCATTAATAGATATAATAGCATTGAAATATGAAAAAATTAAGCAAGAATATGAGAAATAAACAGAAGAATGGAAAAAAATATAAAGAATAAAAAATAACTTCAATGAATAAAATATGGGAAAATATCAAAACAGTAATAGTCATCATTTGAATGACATTATTTTTGCAACTTAAACATTGAAAATGAATTATTAGACTGTATTTTATGTAAATAATTTCTTAACGAAAATGTAATAAAGTCATGTTTCTATAAAACATTCGTTTCCCATAAGCCATCTTATACAAAAATAGGTATAAGGAATTATCAAAAAATCGTCCGTATTTCAAATAAGGCAAGAACAAACCAATGTAGTATGTTTGTGAAAAAAAAATGTTATTATAAATATCTTACTTATGTTAATTAAACATATTGTCAGATCTCTATGGTCAAAGAATTGAGCCAACAAAGACCAGTTTACTCACAAGCGTTCAGCTTAGGTCCACTCTTATATATTAATATTAGGGAATGCCTATTACCATAGAATGCAGTTAATTAAATAGTTTAATTGGAAAATAAACATATTAAACCCCATAATAACATGTAGGTATATTTATATGAAATTTATTGTTAATAATATCTATTATAAAGCACAGGGTGGATTGAAATAGAATTAATTACCTATTATTAAAGGGTTCTATAAGCTTATATTCTAAAATTTCTATCACATAATCGCCACCTTCATAGTAAAAACATTCGTAGAAAAAATTAAGCAAAAATATGAGAAAGAAATAAACAGAAGAATACAAAATCTGAAAATAAAATAAGAATAAAAAAATAACTTCAATTGATAAAATATGGGAAAATATCAAAGAAGTAATGGCAGAAACATACATATTCGTTATGCCTCTAAAGAATAATAAATATAAAACAAAGTAGTGGTGTGCTGAAGCGTGCAAAATTAATATCGAAAATTTAAAAAAGAAAAGGCAAAATAAAATAAAATAAAAAGAGATCGCGAATTAGAATATAAGAAACCAAAAAAAAATGAAGAAAGTATGCAGGAAAAAGAAAAATGAATATAATGAAGAAGGGAGATTAAGGAAAATATAAGAAAAATGTGAAAACCAAGATATAAGTTCATTTTACCAATAAAAAAGGAAAAGAAAAGAATAGAAGACCAATAAAAAAGAAAAAGAAAAGAAGATAAGAATGTCAGAAAAAGCGATGTCCAAAAGGAAGGGTAGATTGGAAATCAAATAGAATATTTTCTTGACTATTTCGTTCTTCTCGCTAGTAATATGGAGAACATTCCCAGCTTGTGGATTCGTCTCCTTTAAATCTATATAGTATACGGCCTTACAAGAGTCAATAACCATTACTAGAGTCAAAATTGGTGTCCAGAAATACTAAAATAATGATATAAAGGACAATTTTAAAGTCAACAGTAACGTATGCACATGACACATGGGTGTTAAAACAGTTTGAAATACTGATATCTATTTATGATGGGACAAAAACAGAAGAAGATTGGAAAAGGACAAGACAAAAAAAATAGAATAATTTTAAAGGGTATTCCATTAAGAGGTTTCGAATGTTGGTAACGAATAAAAGAAACGTTTCATAACATACCTGAAAGTTATTTATGGCAGTGCGAAAGAAAACAACATCTGTCAAATGACCGCCAAGACGTCTCTGGCAGCTCACAATTCTTTTGTTGAAATAAATGTTTTTTGTTGAATAAACAAAATTGTCGCATCTGGGGAAATGAAAATCGTAGAGAAACCCATGAAATCCCGATGAATGTGTCACAGTTTGGTGCGGTTTTTGGGCTGAGGGTATCATTGGACCGTATTTTTTTGAAGATGAAGATGAACGAGCTGTTACAGTAAACGGAGAACGATACCGAACGATGATTGATGTTTTTTTATGGGATCAAATAATGGACATGGATTTACAGAATATGTGGTTGCAACAAGATGGTGCGACATGTCATACAGCACGTGAAACATTGACTTTATTGCGTACACAGTTTGGAGGGAGGCTAATCTCCCGGAATATAATGAATTACCTATTTTTAAGGGGTTCCATAAACTTACACTAAAATTTCTATCACAGGTCATACTCATAGAGTCATCTATTATTTAACCAATGCTATGGATGATTTGGTGTTACGGCCTCTCATCTCAGACTACCGTACTTCATGGCTTCTAGTGAATAAGGAAAATTAGTTAAATTCAGCAATCACAATGGCCCATGAGTGTTCAATAAACCTGAAAGAAACGTAAAGTTACCTTTACTAATAAGGGCATATTTTGTCTAGTTAAAAAATATATTCTGGAGAATTCAAAACAGTGACTATAATTAGGATTCGATGATTTGCTGTAAATAGTGTATATCAGTCAAGTTACCTCGAATAAAACAAGTTAATCTATCTCTATATGTAGTTACCGACAATCTGTATCGACTTTTTATATCTTTGGCATGTCTATATCAGGTCTTCTTAAGTAACCCAGGAAGGATTGTGGAAGAGAACACAACTTGTTTACAATTGTTTAAAAACAATACAAATTGTTTTTCTAAACTAGCACAGCTTTTATCTAAAACATTAATAATGTATGATTCCAATTATTATATTTTATTTTCTCTTTAATTTAGATTAATTAGATATATACATTCTTATTAGATAAACATATAATTGATTGACTTTCTTACATGTGATTCCATGCACAGAAGTTCGAAAGGTTCTGTTACTGAAAAATTTATCTTTTGTAATTGTAAGCATCGCTATTAATGTATTGTTTTATTAGAAAATAAATGAATTAGTGAATGAAATGAAGAAATATTTAACATGAATTCAAGTTAAATCAAAATAAATGGACATAATATTGAAATAGCTGAACATTGCGTCCTGAAACCACCGAAATATTGAAAATTGAGTTGAACTCGAAAATCGATCTTCATACCACACCCTAATTTATAATTTAAATATCATATTGTTTCAGTTTTAGTTATCTATATAACAACTTCTCATACAATAAATTAATTCAATTAATTTTTTAGGTTTTGATTTGTATTATATTTAAGTCTAATCGTAATTTTATGTCTAGTTTGTATTTTGATATAATAGCCAATTTTACATTTACTTTAGTTTTATTATCTACTTAATTTCAATTATAGGTAATGTAGTTTAATATATTGAAAGCTGAGAATTCTAAGATCTTTTAAGATTCGATTAAATAATCGTAATTTTGTGGATGACTCGATAAGTTCTCGGTTTGACAAAAAAAGAAAAAAAAATGTTTTTTTTTCAAATTTTTCAGCGCAGTTACCTTACAATTCTATATATTTGGACCAACGACATTTCAACCTTTTTATATCCTTATTTTAATGTAATTTGCTAAATTTTACCTTAGTCTTTATTTTGACCACATTACTTGAAATTAATCTGCACTCAGTGAGCCATTTCTTCAGATATGGAAAGAGGAAGTAACCACTAGGAGTCACGTTTGGTGAATACAGTGCTTTCAGAAGCACTTTGAATAAGACGAGATGTGATGCAGAGGTATTATCGTGGTGAAATACCACTTTTTTTGGGCAGATGTGGATGTTTAGTACATTTGAATTGATTCAATAGTACTGCTTAGTGTTGGTTTTGCCTTTATCAAGTAGTCAATGAAAATTATAACCTGAGGAATAACTTTTAACCATAAAACTTTTGAGGATGGAACAGTTTTTACTTTCTTTGGTGCAATTTTACCTCCTCCCACCTATAATATAGATTTCAACTTTATTTATGATGTATATTAGTAAATCCAGATGTCATCTAGTGTTAAAAATAATGTATAAAAGTGTATAAAAATGAAAAAATATATTTTACGAAAAAAATGTATTTTTACTTCAAAAATATTTCTTCTTTTCTTTCTCAGAGCGAAAACTTTCTGAACACAAGTTCTCTGGTTTCGACATATTAACCCGCATTATCTATAATTCATTTTAGGTAAAGTATATTGTTTAACTGAAATTTAATATTGATTATGTTATACAAAAGTAAAAAAAATCTAAATAAATTACGATTATACTTTAAGATAAGGAAACATATGTGAACCAAAAATGTATGACATAATTTCAAATGCATAAAGATAATTATTTTTTATATAAAGTTTTTACTGCATCGGGATATTATCGAGATCTCTTAAAAAACAGGTTTTCATTATTCAATTAAAAAAATATTTATAATTTCAGTATTGAATTCTATACTATATTATATTGTTGTGAAGTTAGATCATTATATTGACATATTGGCATTTGGTACATAGTACATCGATATTATTTAAGTGACTTGTAAAAAATATAAGTTTCAAAATGAATATCATCAAAGTATTCCTAGACCCAGAAAAAATAAGCATTTTTAACATGGTTCTAATCATGCTATTATTATTACTATTAATAGCCATATATATTATAAACAATGTGAGTTTGCACTTATCCATTAATCGTATGATTTATTTAATACAAAAATATTTATTCATTCGTCTTCTTCATTATCCAGGATAATTTGTCATTATTCGAGGATAATTTTCCGGAATACACACTTACACATGAATTCTGTGTGTTGATTAAACACTGCTTGTGCGTGGAAAATCCACCCTGTAAACGGAAACAAATTTTGTATAGATTAATACAAATTCTAGATAGACAAAAACAATAAAATGCCGCTTATATTTTATTTTTTTATGCAGGGAATGTTCCAACCTTCCGAGGATATAAGTACGGAACAGTATGATGCGTTTCCGTCTGATATCTGTACTCAATAATTTGGTAAGCATACATTATTATGGGACAAAAATAAATCACGGAAGGTATCATACATTTTAAGCAAATTATATGTTCTTACTGTGTTGTAGATACTATAATAATATAAAGTTTTTTATAAAAAATACATAAACTGTACAGAGAAAATATACGTACAAATACGGACTGGGCATACTTCCAATATGAGTTCTAAAAAGTACATTCTATGTAACTTGTAAGGCATCACAAAATTGTTTGCAAAATTGTTAGAGAGTTGGGAGGCCAACTATTTGACCATACCTCAGGCATACTTAATGGGTCTAGTCCAGACAACTGCCAGAATTCTGATCTGTAATAATTCACAATTGGATAAAAATCATACTTTCACAGAAATTTCCGAACCCTTCCTGATTAAAACTGGAGTACGCCGAGGAAATGGGTTATCCTCACTCCTCTTCAACCTGGTCCTGGACAAAGTCATAAGGAAATGGGTAAAATAACTGAAAAATCAAGAACACTGGAAACCAATACGATTCGGACGACCCAAAACAACAATGATAGAAATATCATGCCTAGCCTTCGCACACGACCTACTCGCAGACAATGAAAAACGGGCAACCAAACAGATATAAGTCCTCAAGGAATGTGCATAGAAAGGCGGCCTATAAATCTCCTTTCAAAAAACCGAATTCTTCTGCTCAAAATGTCTAAATAGAGTCACACACTTCAAATACCTGGGCGAGATCCTCGAACCCATAGAAGGAGAGAACATAGCACAGAAGACTCGATTACAGAAGATGAAGAGGGCATACAGCAAGACACAATATCTACAATAAGAAATGCATATCCACACACGCAAAAATAAGAAACTATAACACAGTAATCAAACCAGAGGTACTATACGCAAGCGAGACCCTTACACTCTGCACAAAAAGTGGGATAGAAAACATACTAAAAGAAGAGCGCACGTTATGAGGCAAATTCTCGGCCCAAAACTGACAGAGCAGCGATACAGACTATATTCTAGAAAGACCACAGAGAGATTGACAACGTAGTGGCGGACATAAGTAAAAGAAGGTTGAAATTCTATGGACATATCAGTAGACTCCCACCGACAAGACTCACTAACATAATTCTTACATAAATTCAAGGAGTCAAGTCAACAGTACCATCATGGATCACACAAGTTAGAGCTGATCTGGGAAAGGCACAAATGGGCCCGACAGAGATTGAGGACAGAAGAACGTACAGAAACAAAATACATATGTGGAACGTTGCATCAGAGAGCAAGGTTTCGAGGAGATCGGGGACAAGGTGGACGAAGGAGAGAAAGAGAATCCAGGGGGAAAGGATGCGAGAGGTGTGGAGGATCAGAAAGAACACTCGAAAATCAGTCAGTATACTTTACGTGATCCAATCGTGTTTATACGTACCTAATATAAATAACGTAATAATGTTTCTAAATGATTCCGGGTGTCGATCCGTTGATTCTGTGAAGAGTCACGACGTTTCGCCAAAATCTCATTTGGTATTTTCAAGTGTTGTCCGCTTCGACTTGGACGAAGTTGGATGCTTCAGTCATATATATATATAAAAAATTAAATAAAATTATATAAGTAATTTGTACCATAAACTATTAATTTACAAGTTATTTATGATGAAATTAATTATTTAACATAAACCTGATACTTTTAAAATTATGCGATAAATATTTTTTGTCTTGGTCAAAGCTCAATGTAATTTTTTTTCTAGGAAATCCAAATGCTGCATAAAGAGCATTAATGATTATTACTTGTCAGATCCGCTACCACTATAATGGATAAGACTAACTAGTTTAACCATCAGCCATTATTAGCATCAAACTGCGTAAAGTAACATTTAAGATTTTGAATAATTTTACATTTTTTTATATTTCAATATTATAATATATAATATTTGTTCATGGCTTTATAATAAATAATTTTAACTATATTAATAAACATTTTTAATTATTAGTTATTTCTATTTCGATGTTTGTGTGTTGTTCCAATAATGTATTTACAATTAATTGTCTCCTTAGTTATTGGATTTATATAAGCTTTGCTACACTAATGGACAAATTGTAAGGAGTTTATTTAAAACTATCAATATGGTGCATTTTTATTTGGCCCTACCTATAATAATCAACCAAAATAAAAACGGTTTTACTGTATCAACAAAAACTGTGTCAAGACTGTGACCTACCTATAATAATCAACCAAAATAAAAACGGTTTTACTGTATCAACAAAAACTGTGTCAAGAGAAACATTATGTACATGTAATTATTTCAAATGGATTTTATTACCTGCAATCCCCTTAGAAAATGTCCCAGAAAAGGTACCATGTTTCAGATGCACTATGGAATCAGTTGGATATTATGCAATTATGGGTTAAGAATTGATAAGAAATGATGTGATATATTTGATAAGAAAAATAAACATGTTGCAAAATATATTCGCAGGGATAACATGCATTTTAGCAAATAGATGCTATGCTATACATTTTTTTTTCGCCATATATAAATACGAGTATATAAATTTTATTTAGTGAAAAGTATATTTATTCTACGCAGTATGTGACGTTCTGTTTGATGATTTTTCTCCAATTATTTGTTAGCTGCATAATCTCACGCTTATAGAAGTTCTGTGGTTTCCGGCTAAAGAAGTACTTAAATTAAATTTGTATTATTTAGGCTGCTTTGAAGCAATCTATATAATATGTAGTTGAAGGGCGGAAGGTTGGAAGAATACGGTGGATGGACCAAAACTTCCCAGTCAAATTGTAAAAGTTTGTTTTGGTAGAACGCTATATCGTTTTCTTTTGATAGTTCATGCTGTTTCTGGTGGATTGCTGCCTTTAATTCACTTAGTTGTGAACAGTATTTCTCCGAATTGAATTTATTTACATGCAATATGGTTTACATGCAATATGTCATAATAAAAGATTGTTTCAACTTCTACAAAATGCATAACCTAACCTTCTTCGAATGGTTATTTGCTGGCTTTTGCGTTGATTGAATGGCATCTTCGTGTATACACCATGATTTCTTAGGTTAACATTAATATATGCAATCCCTTTTCTGTCAACTGTATCAATATCGATTTTGTTGTGTTTCAAAAGAGAATCGCAAGCAGATATTCGATCTATAAAATTATTCTCCGTTAACTTATATGCCATCAATATATGAGTTTTGCTAAGCATTTTATACACAGCATACTTTACATTTTAGAAAAAAAGAAGCATATGTTGAAATACATACAGGGTGTCCGCTAATTAATGATACACAGCAAAATTGGAGATTTTTTGGGTAAAACTATTGCGATTTAACTCAAATTACCTTATACCAAAAGTTGACAGTAACAAAGATACAGGGTGTTAAAGTTATAATTTTATTTTCAATTTTCGTGAATACATTTCTTAAAAAGTTTTTTTTTTAACGAAATTTGGTAGCGGAGGTTTTTTTAATATAAAAAATTTAAATGTCTCGAAAATTTTTACGTAGATTGTAGAGGGCGCTGTCTACGACACTTTTCTACGTTTGAAAGGTCACAACTTTTTTGCGCCTCATTTTATTCACATTTTTAATTAAAATATTATTTTAGCCACGTTTTTTACGCAAATAAGGTATACTTTGCAAATGTCGCTCCGAGTTACCGTTTTCTAGATATCTGTGTTTAAATGGTTTATTGCACTCTTCTAAACTGCGCTTTTGAAACGTAACTCTTTTCTTAAAGTAGGTAGGCTATGATTAAAACAAATACATCAAGATGCTCTGTAAATTAGTTACTGTCAAACTTTTGCAATGATTGTCAATATTTAATATTGTGGGTATTTATATAGTTAAAATAGTTTTTAATAATAGCAATAATAATAATAATAAATAGCAATAAATAGAAGCAATTTTCAAGTTGGTAGGATTTTGTGGACAAGAACCCTTCGGAACCGTCGGTAGAATTTGTCTGGGGTTGGCGAGTCTGGAGCAAGTGGCGACTCCAAACTCTATGGTACCACAAGATTGGCAACGGAAAAGGCAATGGCAGAACTGGATACACTAAGAGAGGTCGGAGAACAAGACCTCACTCTCCCTTCGGGCTCGCCCGCTGTTAGGCGGACTGCTTCTAAGACAGCTCGCGACCGACGTATAAAATGGTCAAAAGAAGTAAATACGGACGTAATTTCTGCATTGTATTATGTTAATCGCTGCAGCAATGATCCACTACCAGGGTGGAGATCATCCCTTCATAAGGAATTTATACGGGAACATCCAGAACTAGATATCACTGGACAAAACATAGCATATAGAAAAAACGTTATAATCAAGAAATGTTATCTAACTACCACGGTACGTGATGAGATAAAGAGTGAAGTGGCTAAAGCCATACATGAAACCATGCCATTAGGGACAGAAGCGGTTAAAGTTCTTGAAACTATCCCGGAACACATCAAAAGCACAACAACAATACCAGAAATACTCAGAAATACTTCCCCAACAATACAGCAAGATAAAAGCCAAAAGCATAATTTGGATACATTAAAAGATACCAGAAAAAAATTCTTCAGTAATATGGCACTTTACGAAGGAACTGATCCCCTCAATAGACCTGTTATTCCGGTCTTGAAAAATAGTCACAAAGCCAAAGAAATTCTATCGGGAATGAATCTAATATTGAGGGAATTCCTTAAAACAAATTCTGATATATATGACACGCAGCTGGCATTGTATTGTTCTGTGATAGAACTTAATGGACAACGTACATATTAACCTAGTGCAGTAAGCTAAGATCATCTTAAGTAAATCCCTTAGTGGAAAAAAAGATTAGAAAAAACATAGAAAATTTGCACGGCAAGACTGATAATAATGAAAGAATACTTGAAAGGACAGCCATCTAGAAAAGTGACCGAAAAAACCAAAGCCATAGCCAAAAAGACAAGGATAGATATACATATCAATGAACAAGTAATTTCATACATAGATCAATATAGACAAAAAGCAAAAGCCAAAAGAGCAAGGCTGCGTAGATTTAATAAGCGTAAGAAAAGGAAGGAGCAAAACGCACATTTTTATAAAAATCAAAAACAGTTTTTTCGAGATCTTGAAACGAATGAACCTAATAAACCTAATGCCCAAAATATCGACCCAATAACATATTACAAATTTTGGAAAGCAACTTGGAAAGTATCGTAGGGGTACAACACATCAGCAGCCTGGATCTTAGATATCGAAGACCTGCAAGAAGGTTTACGGGAAATGAAAGTGGCTGAATTTACAACAGAAGAGGTCCATAACGCTATAAGAAAAACCCAAAACTGAAAAGCACCAGGACCAGATAGAATCCAGAATATCTGGACTAAATATTTAAATGTCATACATGACAATTTATCATATTCCTTCACTAAAGCACTAACTAACCCCGAATCTATTCCGCAATTTTTATCTGAAGGTAATACATATTTACTATATAAGAAAAATGACAAGCTGCAGCCAAATAACTATCGACCTATAACTTGTCTTTCAGTACTCTATAAGTTACTTACATCATTAGTAAACGAAAAAATATATCATCACTGTATAGATAATAATATCCTAGAAGAAGAACAAAGAGGATGTGTAAGACAATCTGCGGGATGTAAGCACCAACTTACCATAGATGCAATTGCCTTGAAGCACGTTCAAAGGAAAAAGCGAAACCTTACCTTATGTTACATTGACTACAGTAAGGCCTTCGACTTGGTCCCTCATGACTGACTAATTAAAGTTCTGGAAATTTACAAAATCTGCCCTAAAATCAGAGCAATGCTTACTCACTTAATGAAGTCTTGGAAGACGAATATATGGATATCGGGAGAAAATGCTGGAAGAGTTACCGTTGAGAAGGGAATTTTCCAGGGAGACTCTTTGTCGCCAATGTGGTTTTTGTCTGAATCTAAATCCTATGTCCATGATTCTCAATCAGTCTGCAAGCGGGTTTAGGTTCCAGTTAACAAATAGAAGAAGGTTATCACATCTGTTATATATGGATGATCTAAAACTGTACGTAGAGTCCCAGAGCAAATTCCAATCGCTTATTAAATCCGTAAAAATATTCAGCGATGATATTAAGATGTCCTTTGGGCTAGATAAATGTTCTATCGTCAATATACAAAAAGGACAAATTAAACAGAATCAGGAAGCAGGGAATCAGGAACAAGGAAAATCAGGGAATTGTCAGATTCACTCATTGAAACCTATCGGTATCTGGAAATGGCACACAATCAAATGCTAAACCATACAGCACTCAAACATGAGTTTTAAGATAAATATAAGAAATAATTACAAAGCTTCTTAATACAAAACTCTCAGGGAGGAATATATGTAAGGTAATCAACACAGAGGCAGTACCGGTTTTAACATATTCATTTGGAGTGGTCAAGCGGTCAAACACAGAACTGGAAGAGTTAGATCGCATGACTAGAGGACGTTTAAAAAAATTCCGTTGTTTGCATAACAATTCTTCTATGCTGAGATTATACATTCCTCGAAAATATACAGGTAGGGGCCTTATCACAATTATACACAACTAAAACTGAGCCATGCAAACTACCCTATCGAAACAGGGACAATATAAAACAACATAAATCTCTGGGAACATAAATCAATTCATTGTAGATATGTAGAATTATTAAATGGAAATAATATTGACAAGAAAGCTTATCTGCTCTAGTTAGACGAGAATCCACTGTATCTGAAAACTGAGGGTTTTGTTATTGCTATTCAGGATAAAGTTATCAAAACCAACAATTACAAGAAATATATCCTTACAGAAAACAATGAAGATATATGTCGAAAGTGTGGCAATATAGGAGAGACTGTTAAGCACATAATTGGTGTATGTCCTACTTTAGCAGAAAATGCATATTTAGGAAGGCATAATCAGCTTGCTAAGATAATCCACCAAAAACTGGCACTTAATCATGGTCTTTTACCAAAATCTACTCCGCTGTATTATAAATACAGTCCTCAAGCAGTTCTGGAGTTTGCCGATAAGCTGCTTTACTATGATAGACCGATAATAACTGACAGGACTGTCGGCTACAATAGACCAGACATAGTCTTAATAAATAAAAAAGAAAAGCGGAAAAGCGGTCTCACAATATACATGAAACGGAAGTTTGACAATCTTTCTTATTAATTGAAGAACATCTGGCAACTTGAAAAAGTCAACATGGAACCTTTTGTAATTTCCTCAGAGGGATTGATGGACTAAACTCAGAGGGATTGGAGGGACTAAGTAGAAATATCATAAAACCGGACAACCGGCTATATTGTTGCAAACCTGCCACATAGTTCGAAAATTTGTATCTTAATGCGAACGGAATACTGGGTTATAATGAAATTTATCTCCAGGCTCCGAGCCGAACTCCAATGTCGCGAGGGAGGAATTGGTTTATGATTTCCAGTTTTTTGAGCTGAGAGAGTGACACCAAATCGATGAGAATAATAATAATAAGAAGAGCGAATCTGCGGTCAATATAATTCTATAATCCGCAGGGGGCTGAATTTTCTACCTCTGAATTGGATATCATCAGACACGAATTGGATATACCAGAAGATCCGAACGTGAACAATCTAACAAATTCTACCAGCCAGATATAATCAAAATCATTGTCTGTCTTAAAAGAGCTTTATATAAATTTTAAAATAAAATATGCTGGTGTGGATATAGAACAGAAAACCCGAATCCCAAAAGTGAAAGGAAATGCTATATTCTATGATACCGTGAAGGCCATGGACAATCTGTACGGATAGGATCTAGCGGAGGCTAGAGGTCATTGAAATAGTTTATTGTGTCGCGTTGGCAGTCTGTTCTGTTGGTATTGCAATTCCAACGCGATCTGAAAAGTTGAAAACTCCAACAAATACTACCGTATTAAAACAGATATTTAATCCAGCATAGAAATGACGAATTGAAAACAACATCGCGAAAGCTAGATGCAAGATATGTAACCTTCGTGAATTTTTTAAAAACGGTGAGAAGAAGAATATTAGAGCAATAGCTAAAAGGAGCAAAGTTAGTGTGTGATCCAAAGATTTTGATAAGAAAATAAAGCAGACAGAGCAAGCAAACAGCAGCAATATCTCAGACAGAGAATAGCCGCATGGGGAGCTCGTATAAGGCGATATAACGAAACCTCGAAGCGAAAAAAACAAAGGATTCGTAGTCTCGACTAACCAGAAGAAGTTTTACCGTCAACTTAAACAACAATAAAAAACCGAACAGCAACAAATACCAAACACGAATGCAATGATCAAGTATTGGTCAGTTTCAAGAACCCACGATGAACAAGCTTATTAGATACGTGAAGAAGAGGAAGCTAGACAAAACATAAAGAAAATGCCACAAGTTATAATAACGAGAGTATTATGTAAAAAAAACAATCTAAAAAACGCTTAACTGGAAAGCTCCAGGTATCGATGGCATCCAAAATGTGTGGTGGAAGCGTCTTGTTAGTAGCCATGGGACGCTGCCAAAATTTTTTCAAAATTTAATAAAAGCGCGACATAACATACCTGAATATATGACAATGGGAAAGACATATATGTTGTCAAAGGGACAGAAAAGTTTAACTACAAAAAATTATAGACCAATAACTTGTCTACCAACTCTCTACAAGATCCTTACCTCTATTATTTCTTCCAAAATAAATCAATATCTATTGGAAAATAGTCTTTTAGCGACTAAGTAAAATGGATGCCATAAAAGTAGCCAAGGTTGTAAGAAGTTATTTGTAATTGATGAGATAATAACAGAGCAAGTACGAAAAAAATCCCACAATGTATCAATGGTTTTGATTATAAAAACCATTCAGCTCTGTGCCACACTCCAACACTACCAACTCTAGTAAAATTTCTTTTCACTTGTATGAATAAATGGAAAACACGACTATATGTAAAGAATAATAACACCTCGTACACCACTAGAGAGATACGAATACGCAGGGGAATATTTCAGAGGGATATTTTAAATCTTCTATAGTTTTGTATGGCTTTAACACTGTTAAGTAGAATGTTGAGAGAGTCTAGCATGGGCTATGTGATGAAGAGAAATCCAAACATTCAGATATCACATCAATTCTATATGGACGATTTAAAATTATATGCATCAAACTCTAATGATCTTCAAAGTGAAATAGAGCTTGTCAAACGTTTCACCGATACTATCTACATGGAGTTTGGCTTGATAAGTATGCAGGCGTCCATATCCGCAAGGGGAAGGCATTGGAACATACAGAAAACATGCAATTAAATGGAGATATTGTTACCCGTAGTCTCAATAGTAGAGAAAATTATCAGTATCTTGGTATGATGCAGTTGTTAGAATATTGTTGTGGACATAATTATAAATAGGATCATAAATAGATTTGAAAGAATGTGGAAGTAATGTGCCGTCAACAGAAGGATATGCTAAGATCTTATTTTCTTAGCAAAGACAATAATCCTCATAAAGCTGTGTGTACACTGGATATTAATTATAATCCCCTTCATCTAGCACAAGCAACTAACTCCCCAAGGGCGTATTTTAGTTTGGAAATCAAAGGAGCTTCATGGTCACTTTGCAGCGCTCTTCTATTCTGAACGCATAAATAATAAATACTCTATAGAATGGCTCGGAACATCGAGAGTTTATGGTGAGATAAAAGGTTTCCTATGTGCTATCCAAGATCAGGTCGTAAGTACCAGGGCATATAAAAAACATATATTAGGACAAAATATCGATCTAAAATGTCGCCTATATAAACAAGATTTAGAATCAATACAGCATATGAGCGGTGGGTGTCCTGCGTTGGCTCAAACTGACTATAGGCAGAGGCATAACAACATTACTAAGGTGATATGTCAAGCATTATTGAAAAAATACGGTCTGTTGAACGTAGAGTTGCCTTATTATAAATGGAAACCAAAACAGGTGGATATAAGTAAAATATATATTGTTATAATGGACACAAAGGCACTCAAAGGCTTATATCGAAGTGGTGATACCGTTGGACTACAATTTGACCAAGACTCTTGCCGATAAAAACGAAAATATCAACCGTTAGCTGTAGAACTAACAGACATGTACCTACTCAGAGACCGACAGAGGTCGACATTATACCAGTAGTAATATCTGCAAATGGGCTGATAACAAATGATTGGAAAATCGCCAAAGATAAGCTTGAATTACATGATAGACATATGGCAGTTATGCAGAAGTCTGCTCTACTAGGTACGGCAAATGTAGTTAGAAAATGTTTCAGCTTGTCTTGATCATCGGCTGAATCCTCTTGTTTACTGCAAATATTGTAGTCTTCGGTTACAAACCCCGGCTACCGTGGAGATTAATAAAAATATAAGATGAACATTAAAAAATAATAATATTAACACATTACATATAATACATAAATTGATTTCTAATGAAGAAATACGAGTTATGATAAACATATACGCGCAGGAAAATTTTAATGCACGCCGGGCTAATCGAAGATATTTGGAAACGTTTCCACGACGGAGACAATCGGATTTTAAGATTTTCAAAAATCTTTACGATAGACTGGGTGAAACAGATTCTTTCCGTCCGAAACGAAATTCCGCAGGTCGTCCGAAGGCTCTAACAACCGACCTGGAAGAAGAAATTATGGTTAGCTTAACCGAAAACCTTGAACTAAGCACAAGACGCATTACTCTGGGAGTTGGGGTAGGCAAGTCCACCGTTTGGATTTTTTTGACGAGGAGGGATTGTATCCATTTCACTTTACGCCTGTTCATCTACTAGAAGCTGATTTGCCAACCACATTCGAATTTATCCATTCCTGCCATCCTTCGTAAAATGCCGATCCCATGTTTAAAAAAAAATATTGTTTAAATGTAGACGTAGTAGAGGTGTTTTCAATTTTAGAAATAAACATACGTGGTATTTAGAAAATCTATAATTCATTTCCAAAACGAATTTAAAATTAACCTGTGGTATGGTTTTATTGGTGTTTATGTATTAAGTTCATTCGAATTACCACCTAATTTAAACGGCGAACTGTGTCTTAATTTTCTTCAAACTGAGTTACCCGAATATTTAGATAACATTCCTCCAGACCTAACACAAAACATGTTCATGAAGGATGGAGGCCCGGCACACTTTTCTAGAACTGTCAGAGACTATCTGAATACCCGTTTTCTTAAATTCTGGACAGGCCAGGGGAGTCAGATGTCTTGGCCTCCTCGGAGTCCCGACTTCAATCCACTTGATTTTTGTATGTGGGGATATGAGAAATCATTCGTGTATGAGGAAGTAGCAAATACTCGAGAAGAATTATGGCATACAATTGAGTATGGTGTGGAATAGTTTCGAAATGAAGAGTTAATATTTAAAATCAGACGGTCCTTCAGTAAACAGGAACTGAAATGTAGTGAGCTGAATGAAAATCACTTCGGACATATATTGTCAAAAAGAGACATCTTTCTTTATAAATTATTCTGAAATTATATTAACATTTTTAAAAACATTTCGTTTGTAGTTTTATATTAATATATTAATTTAAAATTATAATTTGTACATTTATTTTTGGGATATGTTAATGATATTTATATGGAAATTCATTGTCGTTGTCAATATAAATATCATGGACATATCCCAAAAAATAGTGTGTAATGTTATGATTCCAATTGTGTTCTTGTTTTGACCTTGTTATTGCAGTTTATTGGCTTTTAAGCAAGAAAAATTCTATTTAAGAAAGTTGAAAATAAAATTATAACTTTAACGCGCTATATCTTGGTTACTATTAACGTTTAGTCTAAGGTAAGTTGGGTTAAATCGTAATATTTTTACTTAAAAAATCTACAAGTTTGCTGTATGTGCTTGTGTGCTGTGTTTGTTGTTTGATGTGTGTACTTTGTGTTCGACCCTTTGATATATACATACATACATACATATATATATATATATATATATATATATATATATATATATATATATATATATATATATATATATATATATATATTATAATCAGCATTTTTACAAAACAAAACTCGACACCAAATGTGGACCCTTTATGGATCAGACATTGACGTTGTAAAGGGGTTTAAGTAGGGCAATGAAGATTTGAGCTATGCCGTCTGGAGCCTATGCTCCTGAGAGGGTCACTCTCAGGAGCATAGGCATGAATCACTAACATGATTCAAAATCTGCCAACCCGCATTGGACCAACGTGGCAGATTACGGTCCATGTCTTCTATATGAAGGTACAACCTCAAACACGGCCCTCATTCCCCGGAGGCCAAGGGGTAACTACCTACGGCAGCGGGAAGACCTGACATTGCTACTCTGAATATACGGACAATGAAAATGGATGCCCGACTGTAAGAACTATTGATCGAACTAGATAACATAAATTGGGATATTACTGGGCTATGTGAAACACGAAGAAAGGGCGGACAGCTAATCCAACTGGATTCAACTGGTCACGTACTTTACACTCGAGGTACGGAGAATGGACGATGTGGTGGAATTGTATTCCTCATCAATCGAAAGCTGAAGGACAGTGTAGTAAAATTTGAAAGTTTATCTGACCGACTAGCCCAATCATTCATTCAGCTCAATAAAAAGTTTAGGCATCAAATCGTCCAAGCTTATGCACCAACTATAAGCCATAGGGATATAGCCATAGGAAATTGAGGAATTTTATGATGATGTGGCCCAGCTTTTATATAAGGAGAAATGTAGGTACAAAATCCTAATGGGTGATTTTAATGCCAGAATTGGAACAGCTAGAACTGGTGAAAATGCAACTGGCCCATATGAAACTGGTGAGCGGGACAATAGAGGTGATGAATAGAACTTTATATTATGAATTCATTCCATAAGAAAAGAATCAGCAGAAAATGGACATGGAAAAGTCTATCTGGACTCAGAAGTGAAATTGATTACATCATGACTAACGATAAAACAATATTTACAAATTTTACTGTCCTTAACAATTTTAATGTTGGAAGTGACCACCTAATGAGCAAAAGTAAGGATTAACTGTCGAAGAGAGCGCGAAAGAATGGTAAGGTCAAAGAAGGCTAAAGTGGATTCTGGAAAATTGCTGGAGAGGGCCAACGATTTTGAGATTGCTTTGTCGAACCACTTTGCTGTGTTACAAGATCCGGAATAGATGAACTAGAATAGATGGAACTGATATTTATCAGTTCAATAGGAAGAAATCACCAACAATGTGCTTCAAACGGCTGCTTCTATAGCACCAGAAGAAAAAGGTCTCAAACAGACAAAAATCTCCAGTGAGACCATTAATTTATTGAAGAAACGACGGACAATGAGAAATGCAGAGAGTCCTTTTCGCAGGGTCGAGTACGCTGAGCTCTGCAAAACTATAAGAAAACGTATCAGAGAGGACACGCGCCGGTTCAACACGCAGCTAGTGCAAAAAACCCTGGAAGAAAGCAAAGGAATTAACAACGTTAATTCCTTATGGGGGTTTTCGCCACGATCTAAAACTCGATTGTGGCGAAAACCCAAAAGAAGAAAAAAACACAAGATTTTTCATTTCTACCATATCCAATGTGGGCAATGTGTTCTTTATATCTCGTTAGTATGGATCTTCTTGTTTGCCCATTATACCTTCGTTCACAATCTTGACAACTAGTTTCGTAAATCCCCGACTTTTCATGTTGACTTACTTTATTCTTTAGACTACTCAATACTTCTCTTAATTTATTATATGATTTGTACATAACCTTAATGTGTACCTTTTAAAAATGTTGTCTAGCCCTCGTGTTAATTGGGCATCAAACGGTATTACTATGAATTTATTTTTGTTCTGATTCTTTTGAAAAGTCGAAGATTTTTTCAATAATTTTCTAAATTTATGTTTTCTAATTAATTTATCTACAATGTTCTTATTATAAGCGTTTACTCCTGATACCTCCCTAATTAATTTTAATTCTTTGTTATAATTATCTTTGTTTAAAGGAAAATCTATTAATCTATTTACCATAAAATTTAAACTAGGCATTTTATTTTGGATGTTATAATTCGAATCGTTAGGAATGTATCTCGAAATGGTGCTGTTTTTTTTTAAATATCAAAATCTAACGTATTTTTATTGTTTCTACTGACTAAAACATTCAGAAATGGTCAATTATCGCTGTTTTCGAATTTATGCGTGAATACTATGTTTTGGAATTTACAATTTGAGTTCTTAAGTTCTTAATAAAATCATCTAAATTTTCATTTCTTGGCGACACCTTTCTTAGTCAACTTATTCATGAGTAAATTTAAAACCGAGGCGAAATATGAATTCAGTTACTTTCCGAAGGTATGGTTAAGATATGTGGATGACGTTTTTGCAACATCATCATTCAAAAAATGAAAATTGTTGATTTTATTAGGAACTTAAATACTAAATCGCAAAACATACTATTTACGCATGAACTCGAAAACAACGATAGTTTACCATTTCTATATGCTTCAGTCAGTAAAAACAATAAAAATTGGTTCGATTTTAATATTTTTAGAAAAAAGAGTACCACTTCGAACTATATTCCTAACGATTCGAATCATAGCTTCCAAAATAAGATGGCTAGTTTAAATTGTATGGTAAATCGATTAGTCAATTTTCCTTTAAACAAAGATAATTGTAATAAAAAATTAAAATTAATTAGGCAGGTATTCGAAGTAAACGGTTATATTAAAACATTGTAGATAAATTAATTTCAACATAAGTATAGAAAGTTATTGAAAGAATCTTCGATTTTTCAAAAACATCAGAACAAAAAAAAAATCATGGTAATACCGTTTGATGTCCAATTAACACGAGGACCAGATAACATTTTGAAAAAAGTGGACATTAAGGTTGTGTATAAACCATATAATAAATTAAGAGGAGCCTTAGGTAATTCAAGGGTTAAAGTAGGTCAACATGAAAAGTCGGGGTTTTACGAAATTAGTTTTCAAGATTGTGACCGAAGGAATATTGGGCAAACAAAATGAGCCATATTAACGAGATATAAAAAATACATTGCCAACATTGAGATATGGGAGAAATGAAAAATCTTGTGTTGCCCAACATGCCATCGAACATGACCACAATATAGATATTAGTAATTTAAGACTGGTTAAAAGTGTAAATAAGAATAGGGCTTTAAATGCATATTAATGCATTCAAATAGAAAAATGTAAGAAAATCATGAACTGGGATAAAGGACCTATTCCGTTCGGACAGCTTTTTCAATTACTAATGTAAGGCTCAGGAAACTTCACGGTTCATGATTTTTACACGCTTCATTTGTTAAGGTTATCATATAAATAGAATATCGTTTAGTTTTAGAATTAGATTAAATCTTCGACTAAGTTAGGTTAAATCTTCCGATGATGCTAACATGTATTTCTTTCTTTATTTGGGTTTTTCGCCACAATCTAAAGCTCAAAAAATATCAAAATATGTGTTCTTATTTATTTACATAAGAACATTACATTAGATCGCGGCGAAAAACCCAAATAAAGAAAAAATATATGAACATGCCACAATCATTTAGGCATTACTTAGATGCTAATATGGTTAACGAAACGTGCATCGAGAAGTTTAAAAACGCTATTTGGTGTTTACTGGTTTCACACTGAAGGTTTCAATTGAAGAATTGGAAAAAGTCCTGCTGGAACAAAACAATTACTCTTGATCCATTGAAATGATATATCATGTTTCTAGGCGTTTTAAAACGGATTGATTGAAAACTGAAAAGAATCTGAAATAATGTGTAAATGCCAGTATTAACGGAATATACAAAAATTGAAATATATGTGCTATCAGCAAAACAATGCTTTTGTTATTTTCATTTAAAAACTGTCTAATATAAATATCCATCAGCATTAGTGACAGTTTTCTGTCTCTTTCCCAGCAATCTATTTTGCAACTATCTCTCCGCATACCGGCATAATATCGCGCAATACTTTTCAGCTTTAAATCGGTCTGGCTCTTGGTTTAACAATCGAATTATTATCTGGCAAGTTAATTTTAAATTTCTTAATATTTAAATAACATCATACTAAAATTTCAGCCATACTGAAATAATTTGATTTTTTTTATTAAAAAATAGCATATGGCACATTATTAACAATAATAAAAATGTCTGGCAATTATAAATGTATGTTTCTAAAAGTTGATAAAAGTCAGTAAAAAATACTTATTAAAATTATTTGAAAAGTATTTTTACCTATGTATTATGCGCACAGGCAAATGCAACAGCCAGCGGGTTAGCCCGCATGCTGATCGAGATAGCGAAAGAGAGGAAATAAAAAACCAGCTTATCTAAAATTCTCGTTTTCACGACGTGGCTAGCTCTCGTACTATATAATAAATGATAAATTATTATTTTAATAGTAAATAATTTTATAAATTTCACTATAGATCTTTGGTAAGTAAAAAAATGTAATTATAACAAATCTAACTAATGCAGTATTGAACCTGTAAAAAAGAGGGAATTGGTATAAATAATGAGATATGTCCATAGAATGTTAAACCTAAGATGCATACTACAAATGATTGAACACGCAGCAAAGAATTGAAAATCTTCAATTAAGGAGGAAGAATGGTAGGTCGAAGAATACTGAACACATTTTGCAAACAAATATTAAAATACACCAGATAATGAGGTTATTTTGAATGGTTGTGAGGTATGTGGTTGGTTTGAAGTGGAATATCGAAGCCTAGTTCTAATATACACTGCAACATTATACCACTAGTAGTGTATAAACAAATGAAGAAATAAACCGTTACTCTGCACGCAAAGCGCATTTTTTAATATGATTCCGAGCCATCTGAACATTTTTAAATATTTTCTTGCACCAATTACATTGTTGGTGAATCTTGTAATGTTCCCCAAACTTATTTTCATTTGAAAACGTGATGTTGGAAATCTTGCACATCGTGCTCTTTTCTATTTTCTTTTGATTTTGCAAAGACGATCTTAGAGATTTTCTCTTATAGCCTGATAATTGTTTCTTACTATGATCAGAACTCGCAACTGGCAGAGTTTCAGACTCACCTTCAACATTATTTAAAGATACTTTATTTAAATACACAATACATTTGCTGTTGTAAGCACTAGCGGGACTCGTTGGGTCGTCTGTATCAAGAAGTATCGTATTCTCTGTTTGAACATCTATATCTGTATATATTACGCTGTTAACCGGGGTAGTCTGAGTTGCCTGGTGGACATCTGACTTGCAATTCAAAACTTCGGTTTGGCTGGATTTGGTGATGTTATTATTTGAGTATATTTTATTTCTTTTCCTGGATAACCATGCCAATATATCTTCAATATTATGAAGGTCAGGTTCTTCTAATTCAAAAAGATCGCACTCTGTTTTTTGTCGTTTGAGATTATATATGGAGGTTTTTTGTATCTAGAATAAAAATATTTATAAATTAAATGCAATATCTGCAATATCGGGTAGAAGAAGAGAAACTTTTCTTGTGGTGAACTTCTATAAGGTGGTCAAAAAAATCTGAGATTTAAATTTCATACAACTGAAAGTACAATTGAAGACTCAGGGAAAAACATCATGTCACGTCAATTTTTTCTAAAATCAAGATATGGCTTTTTGGCATTCAGCAAAGGGGAAAGAACGAGCTTAGCCAAGGTAATATTTACCACAGGGAGGAATGTGTCAACTCAATAGAAATGGGAGGTTGTAACTTTCAGATTATAATAAGTAACTTGTGTTCTTTTATTCTTGTAGTTCTGTTGTTGGTGACATTGAGCTTTTTATTTATTAAAATGTAGAAATAATTAATTAGTAAATAATTATAATTCTTTATTTTTTATCAAATATTATAAAACTATGGAGTGAATGTGAATCTGATGATCAAGAGAATGTGAAAAGTGCATTAACAAAAAAAAAAAAAAAAGTGCACGGGTCACTGATGCAACCCAAAAAACTGCGTATTTAATCCCATCTTGAAGGTAAAAATTGTGAATGCAAACGGTATAAGTGTTTCGAAACTGTTCTCAACAATGAAAGAGTGCAACTTAGAAAAAAATCAATTTGATGAAAAGTTGGAATGAACAAAGTTCATACTTAACAGGTTTAATCAGTCTTAATCCAATCATGTAACGCCGCCCTCAAAAATGTGCACTTGATGCTAATTTAAGGCAAGGTTTTTTCTTCTATAAAGTTAGAATGATAAAATAATACAGATTTCAGTCTGCAAAAAGGCATTAGCTGCATTTAATGGTGTTACGTTCAGCCGATTAGAAACTATTCAGACAAGCATGAAACTAACCTGTTATGCACCGTGATAAAAGGGGGCACACCTAAATAGGCCCAAAAAGCATTCTGTAGCAAAAAGAACGAGCAAAATGTACCTATAACCACTTGGTACTAACTTAGTTATAACATTTATAGAACCGGTCGCGTTGGTGCGGACGGTAAGAGCACCGGCCTGCCGCTGCTGTGCCGAAACTGCATTGGCGCGGTAGTTGGTTCGATTCCAGCGCTCGGATAGTTGTTTTTCTCTCTTTATTTCATCTTAATGTTTACTTTCTAAATGTCTGACAGAGTACTATAGGCGTAGATATCCTTCGTAAATGCGTAATTTTAAGCAACTTTTTTGTACAAATGTATATTATATAATGTAATATTTTTGTAGCCATTTATCTCATATATTTCAACATACATTTGATTTATTTTGTTACAAAAATAGGAAAACTTACACAATATTGTCGTTTAATGTAAGTTGAAATTATTTGCACTAATTTCTCACCTCATAACACGTTTTAAATGATTGACGTCACTGATATTAATACACACATTAATAATCAGCTGAATGAATGACCAAATCAGCACAGGATGGCGTTAATTCGATTTAATGACAGCCTACATCCAATAAGGCCGATGTATATGGTCGTACCGTTAGTCATTCCTTCGGCTATTTTCCCAACGTTACCTCGGTCCTGGCTGATGATGGCTTAAAGCCAGAAACCGGTTAATTCAGCCTTGGTTAATTGTTTGGTAAAACAAAAAACACAAAATCTAACAAATTTCGATTAGACTTTAAGAAAACATTGATATAAAAGCATTGTGAATCTTTTATGAAATGTTGGTCCTTCTGTACCCATTCATAGCAAGCGTTCTATTAATTACTGACTGTTTTATCTCGAATTGTTATGGTAGTTTAAAGAGAGCAAGTTATTGACAAATTAATATCAAATTTAACACGTATAGCGAGTTGTTTATCTTTGCAAAAAATCTCAAATTCCAAGCTGATTTAAATATGGACTGTAAAATCAAGGTTTTAAACACATATTTTCAAAATTAATTTGTCCCCAAACGGAAGTTCTTGCCCAATCGCTTGTAATTTTTTTTGAGTACATCAATCTGTACGGCAAACTGAAGCACCGCTTAATGAAACTTGGCAACAGATTAGAGAAAACTGTGAGACTACTATGAGCAGTATTTGGCACCCAGGAAGATATTCGTTGAATGATAGCTCATATATTTCGTCGTAAATATAAACCACCTGTTAAAACTGAAAGCTAAAGACTGTTTTAGAAAAAAAATATTTTATTATCGCCATACAATGCTGATATTTTGGTGGTGACTGAAGGAATGGGCAAATTTTACGTTGAGCCGGATTTCTTTGTTTTTGAATATGCTTTATGCTTTATATAAATGGAATAAATTGCGTTTATTCCATTTACCAAGAAGTAGATAATGAAATCTCTAGAGAAAACGAATATTAATCTACTTAATACTACCATACAATAAGACTGTTCGGTGTATGCCGCTTAACATAAAACTGAATTTGATGTATTTCGTCGTGTCTTCCAGATGATCTTATAACTGTAAACCATTTGGTTGTCATATTCTCCTAATCCTCTATCAGTCAGGAATCGAGTTATCGAAGTTAGGCCCAGATGGAAATAAGTTTTAGTCAATAAACATGAACATTGTGTACCACATCTTGTACAGACACTTCTTCAATTTTGTTGGCATTATCAAATCATACTTCACAACATTTCATAATAGTATACTGATTTATGTTCATGCGATTAATGATTTCTGGATGTGAAAAATCCCCTGTGAATGCTAACTTTGCGTATTTGTGATTTAAGTATTTAAACTAAATAGTGAAAATCTCGATTCTTCTATTGGAACTTTGGATGAAAAAAACTAAACTCGAATAGATTTACTTCTAAACACCAAATTACTTTTTTAAACTTCTCGACGTGCATTTCGTTAACGAGGTTAGCATTATCAGGAGATGATTTAATCTAATTATAAAACTAAAGTATGATCTATTTACGAGGGTTGTCCATAAAATAATGTTTTCAATTTTTTCACAAAGAAAATCACATTTATTTGCAATGAATTATACATTGTTGGAAAAGTTAGATTTCTACTATTGTTCTATATAGCCCCCGTTCCGATCGATGCATTTTTTAATGCAGTGTAGCATTTTTCGTATACCCATGTCATAGAACTCTCCCGCCGCACACACATTATGATAGTGAAAATGTTCTGTTAAAAGCTTGCCAATAGTTGTCTTACTGACATCAGGAATCAATTCGCACAGCTCCTGAATCGACATCCGTCGATCTTCAAGCATTATCCTCTCCACTTTTGCAATTGTTTCGTCGAAAATCGTCTGTACATCTATTTTTAAACTCTCTATGCCATTTTCGTACATTTTTGATGTTCATACACTTTGCATAATTGATGATGAATTTCTATAGGTGTAGTGTCCCTGGCACACAAAAAACGAATCACAGAACGTAACTCACATCTGGCGGTAGCGGCAAGTGGAAACTCCATCACGAACGGCTGCCAAACGAAGACAGAGTGTCGCAAACAGTTCGGAGTGTTGGGGATTTGTAGGCGGGAACCCTAACTACACGTAAGTGCTAAAAAGGTTTTTTTCTAAAACTAAAAGTCTAGCTTTCAATTTTAACAGGTCCATATTTACGAAAAAAATATATCAGCCACCATTTAATGAATATCTTCCTGGGTGCCAAATACTGCTCACAGTTTTCTCTAATCTGTTGCCATGTTTGATTGAGCGATGTTTCAGTTTGCCGTCATGGATTCCTTATAATAAGTGATATTTGTTACTGATTTATGTACTCGATATTTACGTACATCTATAATAACAAGCGATTAGGCAAGACCTTCCATTTGGGGACAAATTAAGTTTGATAATTAAATTTTGAAAATGTGTATTTATAATATTGATTTTATAGTCCATATATGAATCAGTTTGGAATTTGAGATTTTTTTGCAAAGAAAAACAACTGGGTCTCTGTATTAAATGTGACATTAATTTGTCGAACATTTGCTCTCTTTAAACTACCATAACAATTCCAGATAAAACGGCTAGTAATTAATATATATTTATTAGTAATTAATGTATATATATATATATATATATATATATATATATATATATATATATATATATATATATATATATATATATATATATATATATATATATGACCAGTTGACTTGGTCTTGCTCTGTTCGTTTCGTTTCAGCTGTCTCACTGCGTTGAGCTCGAGCCCAGCTGATGACGGCTGTGAGGCTAGAAACCGGTCCTGGGAGGTACTTGTCTTGGCATGGTGACGGCGACTGATTTGAGACGAGCAGAGGTACGTGGAAGTACGGATGAAAAAATTCTGTTTTTCAAATATATATATATATATATATATATATATATATATATATATATATATATATATATATATCTAGTATATATCTATATACATATATATATATATATATATATATATATATATATATATATATATATATATATATATATATATATATATATCTAGTATATATCTATATATGCATATATCTAGTAATTACGTCAATGTAGTGTAAAAAATGACACAGAATACAATTCAATATTGTAAGCCCGATAAATTCAATTATTTTTGACTCTACTCAACTGAGGTAGTCGCTTTTTAATGGGAATGAATTTTAAATAAACGAAGTAAGATTTATATTTAAAGTTCTAAAAAATAAAACTATAATAAAACTATACATATTTAAAACTTGAATGTATCATATAAAATAACTTGTATTTACAAACATCGGTTCTTTTGTTCTCTGAGTCATTCAGTGCGGCATTGTTAGTCGTCGTTTGAGCACTTTACTGTATGTATGTACTCATTTCAACTAACAACTAAAATAAAAAGTCATTTTCTGTGTCTGTTTTAACGAGTTTTCTATGTGAATTGTGGAGATTTTTATAATGGATATTGTTGAGTCAGGTATGTAATCACTATTTGCTTTAAATTACCATTACAGTTTCGCTATAATTGAATTCTTACGAACTGCATTAAAAATATGAAAGAAATACGCGGGAAATAGATTCAGATACCACTAAGTTATAATTCCGCACTTTTTCCAGTTTTATTTGATATTTTAGTTTAAACTATCTATTTATCGTGCGGTTTAATTGCCAAAAATTGTCCGTATTTATCAAAACAAACTTTGTTTTTCTAACATAATTTTTAATTCTCGTTTTCTTATATATATATATATATATATATATATATATATATATATATATATATATATATATATATATATATATATATATATATAAATATATATATATATATATATATATATATATATATATATATATATATATATATATATATATATATATATATAAATATAAATATATATATATATATATATATATATATATATATATATATATATAAATATATATATATATATATATATATATATATATATATATATATATATATATATATATATATATATATATATATATATATATATATATATATAAGGATGGCAATATCAAAACAAATTGTTATACAAAACCAGTATGGTCTGGAAGATATCTCAATTTTAAATCTTATACAGCAAATAAATATAAAAAAAGTGTTATTAATTCTTTAATTGATAGAGCTGTTATTTTAACATCCAAACAATAGGCCAAAGTATATAAATAATATCAAAAAAACACTATAAGATAATAATTATCCAAAAAAAATTTACGAACCGGTAATTAAAAATAGAATACATAGAATATATAACAATAATAACATAACAAATAAAACTAAAAATGAAAATTACATACCTTTACCATACATACCAGAAATATATAATAAAATAAAAAAAGTTCTTAAACCATATAATATAAATATAGCAGAAATATCCAATAATAACACTGAAGAAATATTTATAAAATTAAAACCACAAATATCCAAAATGGAACAAACAAATTTAATTTACAAAATTGATTTCTTAAACTGCCCAAGCTCATATATTGGGTAAATTAAACAATATTTAAAAAACAGAATTAATGAACATAAAAAAGCATTAGAAACTTTGAACCAAACGTAACTGCCCTTTCAAGGCATGCTATAGATAATGAACACAACTTTAATTTTAACGACATAAAAATCCTAGATTTTGAAAAACAATATAAAAAAAGAAATATAAAAGAAATGATTTTTATAAATAAAACATATAATACCATTAATTTCAGAAATGATACAGATAATTTAAGTTGTATATATAATAACATTATTAAATAATAAATTTTCATAATTTTTTATTTTTGCATCTAACATTCCACATAACAAATTCAAAACAATTAGGTTATGATAAAAAACAAAAATTTAAAGGTGAAAGAATTGTTATATATGTCAAAGTCAAACATGTCATTTAAAAATTTTTATACAAAATTATCACATATTATTTAAAAAAATTTAAAGATTAATTGTTTAATTTAATATTGGTAGGTTTTTAAATGTAAGTTTGTGTTTTTTATAAAAGTTATATGTATTGTAGAATTATTCTGAGAGGATGGTTCATTGTCTGAACCGAAACGTTAATAAAAAAAATTAAAATTAAAACTTAATTACTGATCGGAAATCCCAATAAATAAAAAAATAATAATAATAAATGGTCGAGAGAATATATGTAATAATATAATATATATATATATATATATATATATATATATATATATATATATATATATATATATATATATATATATATATATATATATATACGAACGAAACGACAACGAAACGGAATTTCCCAAAAAGTTAGATTTACTTTAAAATGATGTTGTAAATGAATCGAATTTCGCAGAACACCAAAAAATTTAATTCACTCGCAAGTTTTCGCGATTTAAATCGCAAATGAAATTAAAATGGCAAGCTGCTAAAAGAACAGAGCAGGTATTCTTAAAGACATTTTTTGAACACCTTTCCGAACATAGTACATGCCGTAAAACGGAATATCTAAGGTATGAGGCTCACGAGTTGTTGTATGTTGGACAAAGGCAGCTACGGAAACAAGGGGATCTGGGAAAGTCAAACATAATTAAATACATCATGGCTTCTCATACAAGAGGGGACAAATCCAAAAAAAATATTTAAAAATTAACCCTCCAGTATATATAATAAGCAAGCAATTTACACCGACACAAGCTTTTTCTATGTTTGTTGATCTTTGAACTATCATTAAACAAGAAGACAAAATTAAATTATTCGCGACACTTCCAAGGGTCTTTAGGTTATAGCAAGGGTCTTTAAGCCATCCAGGTTATAGCATTTTATAAAAAGCAAAAAAAGAGTGTCATCCGTTACAAGAATCATAGCATGTAACTGAAAGATTTGCAGAAGTTGAATTGTAGGCATTGTCGAACAATACTATAAGCTAGTAATAAGAGAGGCTTGCATTATATTTAAAAGATGTTTTTTAAAAAATGGTTTACATTTTAAAAAATGGATACGTAAAACTCGTGAATTTTTAAAACAAGTTATGTTACCTTTTGGACTTGAAAATTTTTGCTAAAATTGCAATTCTCGATGAGTTTTTTTGCGAATGTCTCGAAAACTATCAGATACAGTTAAATGGGTTTTTCACTAGCTAGTTCCACGTAACATTCAGTATCTGATAGGCGAGCTTCATCGATTTTTTAAAGATTTGACAGAGGGCAGTCACCTATTTTTGGAATATTTTATAGTTGGAAACTGTCTCTTACGAATCTAGCCACGAAATTTCGATAAAATGTTTATGTATTTTTCGAGATATGAGCTTTCGAAAATTTTAGGAATCCTAAAACTATCAATGTTTGCTCAAACAAATTATAAATTTCAAACAGAAATGATATAACTATCCTTTACAATAAACGTGGCAACAATAATGAATTACAAAGATTATATTTATATTTAATAATTTAATAGCTATCAAAATTATAAAAAAAATATCAGAAAAATATGTAATAAAATATTAAATAAAACAATATCTAATCATTATAATGCCTTGCCTATAATGTATACCTAGATAATTATGGATGTCGACAAAAATAAACAATGAGACTTCGCTAAGCTGAAGCCATGCTAAAAGAAAACTATCACCAAGAAATTCTGATATGTATATTGATTATTTGTTGCACTAAAAACATAGTTTTTTGTGAATTCTGTGTTGACAGTGAAGCTTTAACAAAAAACAAAGGTTTAATTCATGATATTCTACAATTTAAACCATTAGTTAGAGTAATTTTAATTCTACATTATTGCGAAATACCGTTAGCATTTTTTGAGATATTCAGAGATTCATCGATATATACAACGAGTTTGATGAGGAACCTAACAATACTAAATCAGTTACATATGATGATCAATGAAAAAAATATATATGTGGCTTTCTTAGATGATCATGTTGACTGGGATAGAATAATGAAAAAGATTACTGAAATGCTATTTTGGAGACCTAGAAACAGAATTCTGTTTATATCAAACAACCCATCAACAGGAAAAATAACAGCTTTTACGAGAATGTCATGTGACAAATACTTTTCACCGAATTTGATTTTCATTAATTTGAATTCGAGAACTATCATTAAATATAATCCCTTTAGTAAACGATTGGTTCAAACTAGAGATAGAAACGTTATTTTTGAAGATATTAGTTCAGACTTGCACGGCTATCAGTTGAGAGTGTCGATGTTTCCCAGTGATCTGAGTGAACCAAGTGGTGATCATTACGAAGGTAGAGATGGATTCCTTGCACAATCAGTTGTGAAGCATTTGAATGCCTCTGTGAAATATATCCTCCCTTCAGTGAATGATACTCCTTGTTCGATTGTTGCAAATGTAGCGAATACTCTAAATACGATGCAAGTTTGTCAAATTTTTGATGGATCTGCCCATCTAGCTTTTAATATTATCTCCTCTGCCTTATACGGCAGATACGTAAGTATAAAATTCACCATAGAATATAGTAGTAAACAAAAATTAGTTTAATTATCTTATTGAAACGTTTGGTGTGATGCATTAGAGCAGGGGTCTCCAAACATTCCAGCCTTAGGGCCATACTGATTACTCTAGTAAATTCCAAGGGCCAAACCGTTTTATTTTTCTGCCATTATCTATAATTTAAATTAGTGGCCGAGTACGCGCCCTAATAGACATTTATCCACTTTCTAAATTTGCCGGATTGATGTCACTAGCGGGCCGAATTTGGCCCGCGAGCCGTAGTTTGGAGACCCCTTCACTAGAGCATCAAATCTATCTATATTGACTCTATACACTGGAATCAAAATTAATATCTATATAATCCCTATATTAAATCTCATTGAGTTTAGTTTATTTTTGTGAAAAAAAAAACGTGGTGTATCAAAATTCACTCACCACACTTCATAACTTCAGCTTCCATTCTTCCATTCTTCTGCTTGCATTTCTTCCATAAAGGCAGCAAGTATCTCTTGCGACCAGTTTCTGGCCTTACAACCGTCGGGGCTCGAGCTGAACGCTTGGAAAGCATCTGAAAGAATGACACATACAGTTCACATCATCCTACGGCGGACATTCGCCGCAATGAAGACTGCGAGAAACTGCCCGTACCCCGCTAAAAACCCCGTGTAGGGTTATCAGGTGTACACAAAAAGTTGCATAGTGGGCTACTGGAGAAGAACATTAATAAGAAAGTAAAATTCACTCGTACTCCACATGGGTGCTAAACGATCCAAAATTGAAACTCGAATAGAAAATTCTTCTAGAAGTACTCGACCACTTGGAGTTTCCCATTGGATGGTAGATAGAACAATAAAAAAGAAATATAGATATAACTCTTATAAGATATAATAAGATATACTCTTCCCTTATTATGTATTACATAGAGGATACAAGCAGAATAGTTTAATTTATTTAATCCAAATTTGTTGTTCATATGTTATCAACCGACGAAGCTTCTTTCACCAGGAATGGTATGGTGGACATTTTTAACAGTTCATTTAATAAAACAATTAATCATGTGTTTCTTAATGTGACGTGAATCGTTTTAAAACGTGTTATGATGTGAAAAATTAATACTAGTAATATCAACTTTGACATTAAATGAAAATAATGTGTAAGTTTTACGTTTTTGTAACAAAACAAACCAAATTTATATGGAAAGGAAGGGAATAAATGGAGATAAAAATATTATATTTTATTATTGTCGTTTAGTGTCAAAGTTGAAATTACTAGTATTAATTTTTTACACTATAATGTGATCTAATTAATGTTTTCGCATATCCGTTTTCCGTTTTTCACATATTCTGTTTTCCGCATCAATGGTCGCATTTTGGATACATGTCGTTGGGCTAAATTTACGAAAGGACTTTTCTTTACATACAGTATATTATGTGGTTGTTGTCCATTTTTTAAGTGTTTCAGAATGATAAAGAATGAAGATCAACGAAATTAGGTCTAGAGGGAAAAAGTGGAAGAAGAAGGAAGGAAATGCAACATATTCTGAGAAATCCATGCATATATAAGCCGCTTAATCCGCATATCTGTATAAAGTGTGTATTTGTGTGCCTTCGATGTGCGAGTTCTTGAATATGAAATTGATATCCACGATATTGAACCGACAAGAATTTAAGGATGCAAAAATAACTAAAGGAGCTTGCAGATTTTGATGGAGATAGATTCTCCCATTATGTTTTTATCAAACCATATCCATTGGATTTTCACCTGAGTATCGCAGGCAGACTGTATGGCTACTGAAGAATCATAATTGCATTATCTGGAAAAATCTTCTACACCACTTCAGAATAATTGAAAAACTGACGGAAAAAGTAAAATTACTTTAAGTTAAAGGAGGAAGAAAAAGCGGAATTTGTGCAGAAATATTCAAAAATCCATTAAAAATGTATTAATGGTGCTTGCAGTTTTTAAGGGAGAGAGAATTATGTTTCCCATTATGTTTTTAAAAACCCAAATCAGTATATTTTATATGACAATATGTTTTATTTATATTATGAATATTACAAGTAAAATTACAAGTATCCATTTTATATTTTACCAATTAAATCCTCTTTTTAAAATAATTTTGAATATGAACGACGCATTGGACATATTTTTACCATTTTTAAACCACAATGTACCATTGT